>NW_015149038.1:747352-760843 GCF_001465965.1 Polistes dominula | reverse complement strand
TCAAGAAATTACAGTTGTCTAAAAGATGGACAACGAGAATATTAAATGTATAATTACTTTATAAATGAATACTAAATCTATTAAACAGATACCGAATTAATTGCCATACTTAAAATATACAATTATCTATTTATACAGCTTTTACAGTTTTTCTGATATCAAGAAACTGCAGTTATCTAAAAGATGCACAAAAATAGTAAATGTATAATTACTTTATTTACGTAATTAATTGCGATACCTAATATCTACCCTTATCGGTTTATACAGCTTTTACAGCTTTTTGTTATCAAGAAACTACAATTCTTTAAAAAATGGACAACAAGAATAATAAGATTATAATAACTTTATAAACGTGAATACTAAATTTATAAAAAATTGATCAAATTGATTCTACACACCTAATATATACCCGTATTTGTTTATACAGCTTTTTGGTATCTAGAAAAAGGGAAGGAACGTCTTCGTTGCTAGGTGGGTGCGAAACGTAAAGTCAGCGATCTGACGAGCTGCGGGCCGATGCACCGCAGATTACGAGTATCCTTGCTGAGGTCGACCGAGAAAGAGAAAGAGAGAGAAAGAGAGAAAGAAAGAGAGACTTCGTTGAAGGTCGTTGCCTGCTCGATATACCTGGTGTCCTCCGTACGATCTCCCAGGAATTTGTACGGAAACAAAAAAACAAAACAAAAAGAAAGAATGAAAGAAACAGATAGAAGAAGAAAGAATCTCATAAAGAAAGAAATAAAGATTGTAAAGAGTTGTGTCTAGTCGATGAAATTGTTCAAGAATCTAACGGATAAATCTATTTTCTCTTAAAGAGAATTCGTATTCTAGACCTTGATAAATAAACCAGTGACAATGATACAACGATAATAATAACGATGATATTACGATGATGATTACGATCTAGCGTATATATGAATATGATTTGAGATAATAATATAAAAATCAAATAAAAAATAACTTTGACACATGGTTTACCACAAATCGCAAGTATCATTAGCGAAGGTCACCGTTGGCCTAACATAAGCAGTATAAATGTGCCTACTACTAYTGCACCGTGGTGGTGGTGATGATGCAGTTGCTGCCGTTGCACTATTGCAAATGGTTATTCCCGAGATGAGGTCATTCGAGGTCCTCGATTAATCGAATGGACGATGGTTACATAATGTCTACTTACGAGATCAATCTTCCATATACTAACTGAAAATCATTTCTAGCAAGTATAGGTTAGAATACATTTAAGGTTATAATATACGTAAACGAGTTACTTATTTTGAGAATTTAAACCTTGGTAAATTCTTAACTTGGAGACACTTGGTAGATCCTGGAAGAGAAGGTTGAACATTTTTTTCGAGGACACCGATATGAGAAAACTACCCACCTACGCGTAAAACGTTTTTAGTTTTCTCATTTCTAGATACGGGATGTGTGACCATATTTATCTGGTATAATCGTAAGCTGATATTCTTACCAACACACATACACATATTTTTATATATGAAAAATCAGTGTCACATTGTTGGTTTGTTATGGACTATGAAACTATTCAACCGATCTTAATAAAATTTTTTTGTATTTTGTGTAATTTTTTACAACTTAGAATATAGGATAGTTTTTATCACGATTATTTCTTATTTTTTAATAATTAAATCCTTTCTAAATAATAATTTAGAGGTTATCTAAGTCTCTAAGTTCTGTAAGTTCTTAATAGATGGCGCTGTATTACAATTCAATTATTTCACGTTTTTTTCAGATTTATATATGACATAACCTTACTTTTTCTATTTTTTCAGTGCTATTCTTTTGTACATTGTTAAAATTTATTAAGTAGTTTAGAATTATATTAAATCACAACATTTTATAATAAAACCACAGCAGCGCGTGATCGAAGTATCCCGGTTTATATATAAATTTACGTGGGATGTTTGTTAAAAAAAAAAAAAAAAAAGTGAAAGAAGGAAGATCAAAACTATGAATATAAAAGAAAGGTATTGGTTGATATAGAAAAAAATGAAACTAATAGCAGTTGTGATAGTGGAGAGATACTGATAATGATAATAACGACGAATAGGATGATGATGATGACGATGACGATGATGATGATGATTATGATGGTAATGGTGAACGTGGGCAAGGTGGTGCCGATGCCTCTGCGCAAACAGGTATGACAGCCGTGTAAAGCACACACGAGTACCGAGGCTAATGCCAGAGATTGGTCCTGACGCCTCTTCTCGTTTCTCTAGAGATCTTACGTCACTATCTGGATGCCGTTTAGAATTGATTCGAAATACCAACGAACAAAATAAAAAAGATAAAAGAAGAGATGAGAAGAGAAGAGAAAGGAAGAAGAAAGAATGAAAAAAGAAAATAGAAAATACTGACGGTGTTCTTCTTTGAAGACAGGAAGAAGAGTATAGTGATCCAAAGGAGAATGCTCAATGATGTAGCAGGACTTCTGCATTTCCTTATTAAGTCTCTAATACTCGTATAGTCTCTCTTTAATTTCGTACGATGATCGAAAGCCAACACTAATGAACATTACATCGTCAAGATTAATTTCTTCTTCTTTTTTTTTTTCTTCTACCTCCATTTCTATGTTGTATCATTTTTGTTGTTGTGTTCATTCTTATTGGATACCAAAGCACGTACGTGCTATCAATTTCGAAAAAAAGAACAAGACAAAATTATTACGATATGATCATAGAAGATTATTTTATTTTTTAGAAAAACATTCACATACATCATTTTTTATCCGAAAGGGAGGGAGAAAAGGGTTTATTTCAACGCGGTTAGAAACTAAAGCAATAAAAGTTGTTGGAATCGAATTCCATAGAGACGATGGAGATGAGCAGTTATCGGACCGCAAAGTATTTGCGGTATTCGTTTTTTTTTTTTTTAAGAGTCACGTATACCAAAGATATTGGCATTGATTTTTTCAAACCCTATATCCACCCACAATTCTAAGATAGAATTGTTTTATTTTTCCTTTTCATTTGGTGTAGAAATATAAAAAGAAATTTTTAAAATCGTTTCAAGTGTCTAAAGAAAAAATTCAATCTCATGTGAAGTGTTTTTGATAAGGTTATCATTTTTGTATTATATTTGTTATTAAAAATACAACATTTCTTTGAAAATGTTTGAAAATTCGTTTTCTTCTCTTTGATGAAGTTAAAGGTGAATATATTTTTGACCCTATGAAGGTGAAGAATGTTAGATGACCTATCCGTTTTTTAAATACTGGTTCTTGGTAAAACCTTTAGGCCTTTTAAGTATCCATTATGACCGCCCTGGACGTCCTTTTCCACGAAGGTGGATACGGTAGGCAAGATTGTTGTACATGTAAATGGACCGCAAGCTGACTCATCAGTGCCGCCCCTTAATTATTGTTATTAATGTATATTTTTCCCCCTCATTTACTTCCTTAGTATATACTTTCGACGTGTACTTCGTTGTTGGCTTTCTTAGAATATAATAATTGTTCACTTGAGAGTTTAGAATTTTATCGGACAAACCGAAACAAAACGAATGGTTTATTTTTACAAAATCAAATATTTCACTTTTTATTTGATACATAATATTAAAATGAAGCAAAAATTTATTGTGCATTTATTGTATTACAAATCGTGTTATAAACTGCACAAGGTATTGTTTTTTTTTTTATTTATAAAATTTATTTTGTAGATGTTAATATAAAAATAGCATGAACTTTACTTTATGTTCACCCTAATATCATTTTCCAACGTATTGTGAAAAACAAATTGAAAAAGTCCAACTTTGATGGTAAATTAATATGACCTTGATACAAAAAAGAAAAGAACACTAACTTCATGAACGATCATATCATCGTTAATCTCACTGGACACATTGAACTAACGAAGACAACTAACTAAGTAACTAACTAAGACGACACAACTAACAACAACGGACATAGAAGACTCGAGTTTAATCATAGTATCAAGATCACGAAGAAGGGATCAGCAAGATGGTGACTTTCCTCTTGGACGAGTCCTCTGAGTGTTGAGAAGACTGGGATAAAGAGAAAAGATAGAATAGAAGTCACCCCAACCTCTGCTTTTGCTTCTCCTGTTGCTGCTGTTGCTGCTGCTGTTGCTGCTTCTGCTGTTGTTGCTGCTTCTGCTTCTGCTGACGTTGTTACTGCAGCTGCAACTCAGAGTAGCTGCATGAACAACTGACCGGACGTCGAACCCGAGAAATGCTTCTCGTCTTTGCACGAGATGTATCGTAATAAGTATACAAAGTGCCTTGCAGCTAGGGCAAATCTTAAGTGTGTGGATTCAAGGGACTCCTTTCTTTATACTACTACTATTACTTGTTACGTTTAACATGTTTATATCTTTTATTTTCTTCAAACTTTTCGATAAATCTTTTAGTACTAACAGTAGTAGTAGTAGTAGTAGTAGTAGTAGTAATAGTAGTAGTAGTAGTAGTAGGTCCAGTTGGAGTTTCATGGAAATGACCTTCGTGAGTTCTCGAACCAATGGAATGCGAAAATCCCGAAGAAGGCTCGTTCCGCTAGATCGCTTTTGATAGGCTACAGGGATATATAAGTATTCTTAGAAAAGGAAAATTACTAAAGTTGATGATTTCCAAGAGAGAGTGAGTGAGAGAGATAGATCGATTCGGTTTGGAACAATTTCTCGTTGTTGGTTGGAGTATGAGAATGTAATTAGAATGTTGTTTGATGCTTCTTCCTGTTCTGTAGATCTCATCGTGACGATTAAACTTGAGATCACGAATTATGCAACGGAGCAATGTTCTCTCTTTCTCTTTTTCTTTTTCCCTTTTACGTGCATCGTGCACGATGCGACTATAAAAGGACGATTGAATGCAACTAACACTGTGTTAACGATAAGCAATGATTATTTTTCAATTTACGTTTCACGTTTCTCATTGTTAAATAAATACACATACACAAATCGTGACATTAATCTTGATTTATAATTATTGTATTATAAAAAATATCAGTGATATAACACGCCATACACTAACTTAACAAATTTCACCCTTCCTCCTTCTATTTTTTAATTAGATACTATTTAATAAAATGAAGAATTATTGTATAACTATTTTATTTTTTAAATATCATTATATATATATATATAATATATTAATTATAATTAATATAAATATAATATATTAATATTAATATAATTATTTATATTATAATTTATTATTTATTATTTTTATTGGGAATTAATTAGCTAATTAAGCTTTGTAGAAGCTTAGAAGTTTAATTAGCTTCTACGAAAGGTAAATAAGCAATTAGCAGGTATATCACCACGTCGGCAACTCCTTACGATGACCAATCGAAAGCCCTGAGGTCAAACTACAAAATGTTAGTGGAGATTGAAGATGAAACTGACTATTCGATGAGAAGATTATATTTGCAATTCATTGCATTTACCGGTTTTTTTTTTACAGTTTTTCCCCCTCTACCTCTCTCTCTTTTTTAAGATTCTTCCAGAATATTAAACGATAACCATAAGTTGATTTTCTTTTCTGAAATTTCTATAAACTTTTGACTGTGAATTAAGAGTATCTCCAACATTCAAAAAGGAGAGGGGAGGAGAGGGCAGGTGAGGTGAAGAGAGGAGAGAAAGAGAGAAGAGAGAGAGAGAGAGAGAGAGAAAATTCCATCGTTGGAGGTGTGCAAACATCGCTAAAAATAGCAATGAGCCGAGAATGGAAACGTGCGAGTGTGTTGCACATCCCCTCCCCTTCCCCTTACCCCCTCTTACTCATCCACTTCTTCTTCTTCTTCTTCTTCTTCTTCCTTTTCGTTTTTCTTTTATTTTGGCTATTCTTCTCCCCATAAAACGACGATGCCCGTGAGGGATGCTGTGTGGACCATTAAAATCTCGAGATACCTCTCGAATAGTCGATTTTCGAATAAATTTTAATTTTTTCAAGGTCGAGTAGATATCTTTAAAAAGGTTATAATCAAATGGTAATTTAATTTTAAATAAATTTTTTATAAAATATTTTACAAGGTCGAGTAGACATCTTTAAGAGGTTATAATTAAATAATTGTCTAATTTTAAATGAATTCTTAATAAAATATACTTTTCAAGGTAAAGTAGAAATCTTTAAGAGGTTATAATTAAATAATTGTTAATGTAATGTTTAATTTTAAATGAATTGTTAATAAAATACTTTTCAAGTATCAAATAAATATTTTTAAAAGTTTAATCAAATGACAGTCTATTTTTAAATGAATTTTTAATAAAATACTTTTCAAATATCAAATAAATATTTTTAAGGAGGTAATCAAATAACAGTCTATTTTTAGATAAATTTTAATAAAATATTTTTCAAGGTCGAACAGATATTTTTAAAGTTCATATTTATTTCTTTTTCGTAACTACTAAGGAACGATATTTGAGGTTATAATTTTTTTTCAGTCTTCTTCTTATTCTTCTTGTTCTTTGTTATTTTGTTTGCAAACTTTTGCTAGTATTTTAAGATAATTCGAGAAACATTATAAACTAATCTTGAATGTTATTAATATTGCAATATTATTGTTCGAGTTATCCTTCATAAGAGTACGTATGACGTAAGAGTATTTACTTTTTTAGAAAGAACTATGTCAATGAAATTCAAAAGTGTCGCGCAATGCGTTACAATGGAATGCAAAAGAAAAAAGATAAAAAAGAAAAGAAAAAAGATAAAAAAGAAAAGAAAAAACAAAATAAAGGTACAGAGAAAAACGTAATGTACATTTGTACATACTTGTTAAATGTATAAGTGCACTATTTTTTACGTGACATTTGTACGATGATATTAGTACACTGTAATAATGCGCCTATCAAGGAAATGCAATGCCAGATCGTGTGAATTCTCAAAAGATAAATGTATTTTATTATTTTTTACACGTTGAAACTTTGAGTTTTCTGAATGACCTCATACTGTATATTAAATTTAATTACTTAATCCTTTTCACTCATTCTTATGACACATTTCTTACTAAGCAAATTTTAGTTTCGAAGTGTTTGACTCATAAAATGCAATTATTAAATATTGTAATTATTTAATATATTTAAATTTGATTTTTAAATTTTTTCAAATATTTTTTAATAAAAATAAAATCTTAAATTATAAGACTAGTAAGAAGAAATTCAAGATTTGTAAATTATTTGTTGTTTTGTTTTTAGAATTCATTTTATCCTCATAAATGAGCAATTTTAACCTCAAAACTCGTCATCGGTCGATTTTAGCGACACACAGCGGTGATCACTTTTAAAACGGAGCGGCAGTTAACTGGTTAAAGAATTGCATTGAATTGGTAAAACAAAAGAAATTAATTAACACAAAGTTTAAAATATATAACATTTATATTCAAATTAAAAGTTACTAATATAATGATAATTATGATTAATTACGAACAAACAAAAAGTTAATAATAAGAAAATAAAAAAGAAAAAGTCAAATTATGTATACAAATTTTTTTTCGTATTTTTTTTTTTTTTTTAATTATTTCAAAAATCATACAAAATCTAATTAAAAATATTTCGTCAATTTTTTTTTTTTTTTTGATTGATAAATTGGGGAAAGGGTAAACAAAAAAATGCACAAAATGGGTCGTTAAATTTCGACAATAAATTTTATATCCTACGTTGGCGATATCTCTGAGAGACACTCTTTCGAAATTGTGTTCTCGTTGAGGTGAGTCATTNAAAAAAAAAAAAAAAACGAAAAGAGAAAGAGAGAAAAAAAAGAAAAGTAAAAAATACGAAGAGTGGGCGCAAGGATAAATCCTTGATGGTAAAATGTAATATCGAAGGCGAATATAAATCGTATATTAAAAAAATCATCATTCTAATCATTTGAAAATCCAAATTACGAAACAGAAAGAAATGATTCAATTGAAAAAAAAAGGAGAAAACGAAATGACGAAAGAAAAATGGTAGGCGTTTGTGACAGATGTACAAAAAGTAATCGAAAATTCTAAATTATTTCAAGTGTGGGTAGGTGGTGTCTCGTTTTTTTAATTAAAATAAAATGTTAAACTAAACTCTCAAACCTTTTTTTTTTTCTCAGTATTTCTTTCTTCTGTTGTCCTTGAAAGACAAACTCAGAACAGAGAGAGGGAGAGAGAATCTTTCTTTCTTTCCAAGAGAAATCGAGTTTTATATTACCTTTTTCTTTCACTCTTTCATGTTGTTCTTGTCTATGAGCATATATATGTGTATATATGTGTGTATAGGATGGACCATACCATTGAATTAGGCTTCTTTCACCCTTTTCTCATCCTATTTCTTATTCCATTCTCCTCACGGCTTTGCTAAGAGAGCCACTTTTTCTTACCGAACGTGATATTTAAGGATCTCCGAAGGGGATACTTAAACTAATTCCACGAAACGAGAACTTGTACTTGAATAACCCTATCTATGTATGTATCTCTTGTAACTTTGTAAGAAGAAGAAGGAAAAGAAGGGGGTAAACACAAAAAAAATATTTATTAAAGAAAAAGATGAAACATTCGCGAAAAGTATATTGTAATTTTATGTTGTTCAAACGTTTATCGTACCCATATTTCCTATTATTATTATTATTATTATTATTATTATTATTATTATTATTGTAAATAATAATTTCAAGTACTTATATATAAAAATTCAGTGCTACATTGTCGGTTTTCCAATTAATTTCAAAATTACTGAACCGATCTTAATGAAACTTTTTTTTACTTTATGTAATTTTTTCCAACTTAGGTTATAATATAATGTAAGATAGTTTTTATCGCCATTATTTTTTATTTTTTATTGCTAATTTAAGGGTTTTTATTATTTAGAGGTTAAGTTTCTAGATTCTGTAAGTTTTCAATAGATGGCGCTGTATAACAATTCAATTATAACACAACTAACCTTACTTTTTATATTTTTTCGTGTATTATTATTTTATTTATTCCATTTTAATTGTGATATTATTTTGTGTGTTGTTATAATTTACTAAATAATTTAGAATTATATTAAATCAACATTTTATAACAAAGCTACAGCAAGACATTGCTGCAGTATTCTAGTATACCAATATCTTGATTTTTTTCTTTACCTTATAAGTAAGAAATGTTGAGAACAAAAATATATTACCTGTTGGTATATCGTAATTTCTTAATTTTTTAAATAAATATAAATCTTTTCACGAACATGTTATGTTAAAAACCTTTGAAATATTTAAGCTTCGTTAAAAGCAAACGTTTGGTTTAGTTAGAACACTTCTCAACCCTTTTTCCTTATCCACCCACACACCTGTCTACATGTCTCACTCTTTTTTTACTATGCTTTGTAAATATTTAAATATTCATTAACACTTTAAAAAGGATACTGACGATGACTGACACGAAATTTACATCAACAGTAAAAACGAAACGTCTTAAGGTTGTATCCAAGTGTAATCGCATTCCTGGTCCTTTCAACGATCTATTCTCGATACATATATGTATATATACACATAGTACATATATATATATACATATGTACAAACTCAAAGTCGTTCTGGCATTCGGACTTGTTCAACCAGATTCACCTTTATGTTTTTGCTACCTAGGAGAATCTTAAGTCTCGTCTTATTTTTCTTCTTCTTCTTCTACTTTATTTTCCAATTTATCCGCATACTTTAACGTGAATTCACGTACAGAAATAAGTATCTTAGTTTCTCACTTTCAAATGACATTGATCGAATTGTCGACACTCGAATTTGTTATTCGATAATTAATTATTTTACAGACATTTTTTTTTTTTATATCGAGTTAACAGTATTTTGTATGATGAATGAGATATTTGTTTTTTACTCGAAGCAATTATTTCTTATATATATATATAATCATTATTAATTATGTTTGTTTAATAAATCAATTATTTAACTTCCTCTAAATGACCTTCGTTTTTTTTTACTAAACGTATTTTCATTTTTGCAAATACATTATTTAAATTATTTTTCATTATTTTCTATTCTTTATATCTTCATTTCCATTTTTGTTAACTTTTGACCAACTTTTTATCTTCTATGTTAAACTATGACGTTAAATATATATATATATAATATTTAAATATTCTTATTATTCAAAAAAAAAAAAAATCATCATGATTGACCTAACTACAAGTGTCAAGAACCTCAAGAAGATGTTTCCGTAATAATCGTTCAATTATATTTTATACTTATAAAAGTTAGGTTACCTTAGCTCGTTATAACGGAAAAGGTCGACCATGTTCATAGGAAAAGATTAAGAAAGAAAAAAAAAACAAAAGAAAAAGAAAAAAAGATTAAAAACGTTGAATACTTTCACACGATCGTAATTTCCTTACTCATCCGTCCACCAAGCTCAACAATTTCCGGGGATCTTCTTTCAATTTCCTCAATTCAAAATCAAAATCCCTTTTCTATAAGTTACTTCATTCTTATACTTATTTATTTTATTTAGTTAGATTCTCTCACGATTATTTAATATAACAAGAAAGGGATTCATAATGATTGATATTTTAATTAATTTTAATTAATCGTCCCTTTTAACATGATTCAATTATCTAATTTATTTTATATTTTTATTTTGTTGAATAAATGATTAATCACATTCCTATAATCCTATCTCATAAAGCACAAATATTTGTTTAGCAACTCATGCGAATTCCAATTTTGTCAAGGTAAGAAGTCTTCTATAATAATAATAATCTAATAAAAAAAATATYAAACGTTTAAAAAGCCTATTTCCACCTTCCACAATCTTTTACGATTATACTGCAGTTGCTGTTTCATATGTTACTTCTGATTCAGACACACTTGGTAGCTCCTTTCTTCTAAAGGACTTTTAACATCTTGCAGAACACGCTTGAAGCTTTGGATTTGCTTAAGGAGATTGAACGGCGTCTCTTCTTTATGGGATATAAGCGTCGAGAGAAACGGAAAGAGAAGTAGTATATGGTGGTAGTGCTAGGGGGCTCACTCACATGGCTATTGAATAATCGTAGGCTTGAATCTTACTATAAAGTATTCTCTCTCCTTCCTGCTATATATTTCCTCTGGCAGGATTCGAGCAACTCCACCTCTCATCTTTGAACAAAATAAAAAGATAAAGAAGAAGAGGAGGAGGAGGAAGAAGAGGAATGGGAGGTGGAATAGGAGGTTACAAAGTCGAACGTAAATCTTCTACCTTTTGATATAACTTAATCGTTAAACTCACTGTGATTTCTAATGCTAATCACACGTTAAGTCTTCTTACAAATCTTCATCCTGTTAGATACGTTCTTAGTTACAAAATTACGAAAGGGGAACAAGTGTATGTTCTATATACATGAGAGGGTTAAAAGAAGAAAATAGAGATAGAAGATCAGGATCTATGATAAAACTATAATACCCTTGTGTATGTTGTGTCCAGAGTTCTACTACGTATACCAGATGAACTACATCGATAACTTGCAGTGGTTAAACATGGTATTATTACCCCTTGCTACCAATTAGACTTTTATTTTAGTACAGATCGATTCTACGATTGGAAGGAAGGAAGAAAGGAAATGAAGGAAGGATGCTATCCAATAACATTGATCGACTGATCGATTAAAAGTTTCCTTTGGATTTGATCTTAAGATTAACTCGATCAATCTTTATACATATATATATATATATATATATATATATATGTCTTGTCTGAGGATCTTCTTGGAAGTAAATTAATCTAACATACACACATAGGTATTAAATTCTACTTAAATAACCTATTGGATTTGAAGATAAGAATACAAGATATAAGAACAAAAGATGATGAAGAACAAACTATTAATAATAGTTCATGTTTGTTTTCTTACCATATAACAAATTACATGTTCAATTGTAAAAGTTGTAGAAGTAAAAATGTTATTTGAAAAAGTGTAGGAAAAAAAAAGTAAAAGTATTGATCAGAAGAATATCCAATTAGATTTAACTTAAACATCTTATATAAAAGATACAAATAATAAGATATAAACTATAGGATAATCAATAAAGAATCCTTGTTTGAAATTTGAAATGGTAAAGTGGTCACTGAGTATTAAATTAGATTCAATTTAAACATCCTATATAAAAAAAGATACATAGAATAATCAATAAATAATCCTTGTATGTTCTCTTACGATAGAAACAAATTGTGCATTGAGCGATAAAACTTTAGAAACGAGTTTAAATAGTTGCAAGTTGATTTCAGGAAAACCTTGCAGAGAAGAATGTTACTTTGGAGGATCCAAAGAAATAAAAATAAAAGTTGTCGCGAAGAGATCTCGTCGCTGACCACGGCGCCAGCATTGTCCCTCAGGTCTCCTGGACAACCTTAAGTGAGAAAGAGAAAGAGAAAGAAAGAAAGAAAGAAAGAAAGAAACAAGAAGAACAAAACGAAAAATAAGAATAAAAAGAAGATAGTAGCTTGACTCTCGACTTCCAACAGTGGAAAGGGTGAAGAGAGAAGATGTAAAAGGGAAGGAAAGAGGAGGAGGAGGAGGAGAAGGAGGAGGATGGAAGGGATAAGAAGAAGAGGACAGCGGTCTCAGGGCAAAGAGAAAAGGACTTGGGGAAAGACCGGTCTCACCTTCTCTTTCTTTCACATTGGTTAGAGTTATGGCGTATCCTTGCAAACAGGCGTCCTCAGCCTGCAAAAGCAGCCGCAGGAGGTGCCTCGCTAGGCCCTCAGTCAGAGGTCAACGAGGATGGAAGGACTTGTATATATCGATGCTTAGCTAGAAAGAGATAGGGAGTGAGCTAAACTTTAGCATATTGTTCAGAGGTTCTTCACTCAAAGATCTTAGATGATACTCTTCTTAGATTTTCACCTAAACGGTTAAGTAAGTTCTGGTTAACCTTAGGATAACAGTGAGAAACCTTTTGAGATATTTCAAAGTTTCTCAAGGTACTTCTATGGTGGTGGTAGTTCAAGAACATTTAATGTTCTTATGTTTATACTTGAATGATGTCATTCCTTTTTTTTTTATGGGTAATGAAATATATTCCTGTTTGGAAAATGGCAAGTAATTTCCTCCCCCACTTCTTCTTCTTCTCTTTTTCTTTCTTTTCTTTCTTGAACGTTACTTGATTAGTACCTCTGTTAAAGGAAACAAGATAAATTCCGTATGATAATAAAAAGAGAAAAAAAAGTGATAAAAATAGAAGGAAGTATTATATTTATTTGGATAGAAGAAGTTCCGCGTTGCATTTCCTCGACTGTTAATCGCCCAGCTGAAACGTTGAAACCGCTGAAGCAATCAATACCGATACCGTTAGGGCATCTTGCCAAGGCCGTTATATCCAATAAGAGAAGAAAAATTCTCGAGTAACTATGCTGCAAGAATTGTTGCAAGAATTCAACTGATCATTAAAAGATGAAGATATAATATCACGTGTCTGTGTATGTGTGGTATGATTTTAGGATACTTTTGTAAAAAATTAGGATGAGATATGGTTGGTTTCCCAGTATGTTTCGTTTCCAAAAAAAAAAAAAAAAAAAAAAAAAAA
>NW_015149038.1:694282-747264 GCF_001465965.1 Polistes dominula | reverse complement strand
ATGGACCATTTGATGAAGGGGATTCTACCTGGACGTGAAACGACCAAGCCTTGGTCCACTGCTTGCGGAAAATATGCAGCTTCTTCTTCTTCTTCTACTTCTTCTTCTTTTACCCTACAAGGCTCAACCGCCTCGTACGTTTCAGTGGTTCTCAACCATCACCTCCACCTCCTCCTTCTTCTCTTCCTCTTTTTCCACCTCCCACATTTTCTTCAAAATACGTCAAACACTATTCAAGTTGATTGACACATAACTAAACCCTTTTATTTATAGGAATAAGGAATAAGAATTTAGAAACTACTCTATGAAATTATATTCATCGTCATCGAACACTTTTCGATCAAAATAATCGATCATCTTCGATTCGATGTTGACGTACCGTAACATTTATGGAAATGTAACGGATGGCATAACGGTTTACTTATTAGAAGTATAATACAGCATGACAAGAAGAGAAGCCCTGACGTTAGCACTAAAGTTTGCTCGCCAACTTTGATGCTCTTCTTCTTCTTCCTTTTTGTCGAAGCCCGTTCTTTCTTTCTCTCTCTCTCTCTCTCTCTCTTTCTATCCGCCATTATGGTACTTAACTACGGGTATGCCAAAGCGAGTATGACCTTGAAGAAGTCCATTGGAATCGAACGATTCGATTTAACGCTACGAACAGTTTCATTGTGATTACTAGAATACCTTCGTTGCTTTACAAAAGTCTTTTGCTGTACGGTATTGATGAACAAATAAAAAAAAAAAAAAAATAACAAAATGTATCCTGAATTTATCTCTAATCTTATTAAATGTAGACTCAATTTTTGACGTTCAAATTTCTATTTCGTTATCAATGCATGACGACCTAATTTTGATGTTTGTTTTGTTTTAAATGATAAAAATTTTCTAAAATTTCTAAATGAATTTAAATTAAGATAATCAAGATATCGCGCTTGCGCAATAATTTCCAAATGGCACCAACGTGGAGCCACCGAACGTCATAGTGTTAATAAATAAATTAAACATAATATAACTAAATGTTTTTTTTTCTATTTTTAATTTTATAATTAGCCACATGTGCATTCTGCATACATAATCTTCTTTTATATGTTTATTTTATATATGTCATTTTCAATTGGAAAAAAAAGTAGATATTATATCTAATGAATTTGTATCTTTATGCAAATGGGAATGAGACGATCCGGGTAGCCGAAATCAGCGATGAACATCGTCTAGACGTATGGTAATAAGTAGTAGTATAACTGAATGGTGAATAAATTCTTGGTGTTTGTCGGCACATACTCGCTAAATGAGTTGAATAAAGATAGAAATATATATAAAAGCAAAAAAAAATGAAAGAGAGAGAGAGAGAATGGTAGATGAAAAAGAAGGTAGTATAGCGTATCCAAAGGAAAGGAAGGAGGTGAAAGTCGGCTATTAATTCTCTCGTGCACTTTAAAAGACACCCAAGAAACACAACCAAGGTAGGGGGGTAGGTAATCGCGAAATGACCGCACGCTGGACAACGTTGAGTCCTTTCTTTCTCACGACGACGACGACGACTACTACGACGATACTTCGCACGATCTTAAAGAATAAAAAAGAAAAAGAAGAAAAAGAAAATAGAAATGAGAAAGAAATAAGCAAGGCCTCCTTTTTTTTACTATCTCGAAACGCCCACGAATGTTTTTTTTTGTTTAATTAAATCCCACGTTGATATAATGTCCTCTCTATTTTTTCTTTCATATATATAATATATATATACATATTGTTAGGTTATGTTTGTTATAACCTATACATAACCTAAGCATAACATGTTAGTTATAATTGCATTACATTCAATATATACATATTGATAGGTTATGTTTGCTATAACCTATGTATAACCTAAGCATTACATGTTAGTTATAATAGTATTATATTCAATATATATTGAAAATAAGAAAATGTTTAAATTAATAATAATATATAATATAATATAATAACACTAATGTATAATATAATATATTTATAAAATATATAATAATATAATAACAATTTATATTAGCATATATTATTTCTATCGAGTATAAAAAATAAAAGTATTTTAACATGAGAAAATAAATGAAGAAAATTATTATTTGATCAATTTATTGTCAATCCTATCGTATTGAAGTACGTTCTATAACCTTAAAAAAAAATAATGTTAACAGGATAAACCTTCTTTTACGATATTACGTTGACGTGAACGATAAAATACATCGTATTGGTATTAACATTAGATATTATCGTATCTAACGTAAATCGCTTATTTAAGATTCTTCATTACTCATCTCAACTTTTAGATCCAACTAATTCTTAGCTTGGATATTCTTATAGGTCCATTGATTTGATCGAAAGAAAAAAAGGACAATCGTTGGAAAAAAGTGGGCTGTCACTAAGCGAGATCAGAAGGCAAAAAAAAAAGAATATAATAAAAGAAAAAAAGGTATGGGTAAGGCTCATGTGTAATTTACAGGCCGCGAGTTAAGATTTTACGATGTAATTGGGCCTCGGGAAGAAGTACCTGGTACCAATCCTGTAACCGGTGGTTACCTCACTACTAGGAAAATATTACAAGGTCTACATATATCCCTTCTATACTACGAGAACTAGCAAGGGCACCATTTGCCGTACTAATGGTACCAACCACCTGCTGCGTAAACGAAAATGAAACTGGATATAACACTAAAGGATGTTTCCTCTACAGATCAGAAAAGATCTAATAAAAATTGACCAATAGTAAAACTCTATTGAATATATTCGGGATGAAATACTAATTACTTTTTTTTTTCAAGGAAAAATTTATTTTAATATAACCTAAATTTCAAATATAACCTAATTCAATATGTAATATAAAATTTATATTAGATTTACCTAAATTAGGTCTACCTAATTTATTTTAGATGTATTTAAAATTTATTTTAGGTTATATTTGAATTTGGTCTGAATAATGAAATACTAATAATTTGTATATTGGGATCTCTAGCACTTGAATACGCTATCTGGTGGCTAAATTCAAAATTAGAGTAGATAGGTCGAATTGCTACGCCACTCCCCTGCCAGAGATCCCAATATATTGTTGAAATATAAGTTTATTGAACGACCAAATTAAAATCTAATTATTTTACTGAAGTATTAGTGTTAGTATAAAAATAATTGGACAAAGTAGATCAGTGAAAACCTAAAATTTAAATAAAAATAAAATTTTAATGTGAATAACTGTTATTTTTTTTTTTTTCAAAAATTTGTTTTAGGTTATATTTGAACTTGGTTTGAACAAAAAAATATATAATATTTATAATAAATTATTATATATTATATAATATAATGTGTGTAAAAATGAATCAAATTGATATTTAATTATTTTCACCGAATTATTGTATAATCCATCAAAAGAAAAAAAAAAAAGAAGAAAAAAGTCTTGGAATTTAAACAAAGTATTAGAACAATTCTATGATTATAAAACTCTCGATATTATCTTACAAAGTCGAATATAATAACAATAGCAATAGTTTCGAGGGAATCTAACTTCTGAGAAATCTTTTCTCTTTGAAAGGAGTCACTTTCTGATCCTCTGGAAAATCAGATCGTAGTCGTTTCGAAAGTATATATTATTATGCATACGCATGGTGTACATCGAAACAAAGAAAAAAAAAATTAAACTAACTTTTTTCTATATAATATATTCTTTTAAACGAATATTATACGATAAATCTTAACAAGAATATATAATTCTGTAATAATGAGATCGATTTAATTCCATAGAATTGAATATCTATCGATTTAATACTAAATAATTTTCCCTAGAATTCCCTAGAATTAAACGAACAGGTCTTGAATTCTTTAGAATTAAATCTAACGATATTAAATCATATAAACATTCGAATAAATTGAATGATGAATTATTTAAAAGGGAAAATGGTAGGGGGTTACTTTTCAAGGACACAGATATTAGTTAACATTGAAATCATCATTCAACTTCAGTGTCGTGCAGTGTAATATAACTGGATAAATATTATTGATGTTAACTGCAACTTGGTGCAAGTTAACATGAAACGAAACGATAATTTACGAGAATACTCATATTATATATTTTTATCATTTTTTTTTTCTTTTTTAAATGTCTAGTACAGACACCACCATTCGTAATAATTTCACGGGACGATTCGTTTTACGATCTTAACCGAGAATATACCTAGGTGGAAACATATCCTTCATGGATTTATTGACAATTCGAAGTTAGTTGCACCCTTTGGTGAATCGTTCAAACCCGTACCGCTGAGTGCAAAGGGGAGAAGAGAGGAGGAGGGGGAGACGGAACTTTATTAAAGTATATATCGCTTATAAAGCAATTAAACGAGTAGCGATAATCTTGCACACTTTTCAATTTCCTAGACATATATATCATATTTATATATTTATGAATGTAGAAATATATTTGCTGGTTTTTTATCTTGTTTTCCTTTTCTTTTTCAATATTTTTTATTTATTGGGACTACTTGTCTTTTGAAGTTTATATATATATATATATATATATATATATTGGTGTATGATAATTTAATACAAGTACTTAATATATATTAAATTAAATTTAATGTACACGAGGTTAAAAAGATGATCATATTTTCAAAAAAAAAAAAAAGAAATAAAAACAAAAATCAATAAATAATAATTAAAATAAATATTGTAACTTTACACTGAAGATGATAATTTAATATAGTATGATATTTAATATATTCTAGATAGAAATATGAATATATATATATATGTTCTTTTCTTTGATATTTTTATAGATATTTTATATTATATTATATTTTATATTATATATTATTTTTATATTTATTTTATATTATGGATATTTTTTAAATTATATTAAAATTATATTAATATTAATTTTATTTACTATAAAATTAAATTATATTATATATATGGATAATATATTATGGGTATTTTAAAAATTATTATTTAAATTTATCTATAATATAAACATTATCTATCTAAATATATAATAATTTAAAAAATACCAATAATTTGTTATCACGAATTAATATTTAATATAAAAAAAAAAAAATCAACAAAAAATATATAAAAAAAAAAGAATATAAATATCTGGACTACTATTAGCATAAATAAACGAAGTAAAAGTTTAGTGAAAATTCATTAAAATGTTACTTTCTTTGAACGTTGTTAATGACTTGGCATCGAGTTAATTGGAAGCCTTCTACGTTGTCCTCTATTTTACTTGATTTATTTATTCATTTCTTTCTTTCTTTCTTTCTGTTTCCCCCCCCCATTCTTTTCGAATCCCTTCTTCTTTTCTTTTTTTGTACAACTTTTTTTTTTATGGATAAAGATGATCAGTAGGATCAAGGAGATTCATAAGTGTAAAAATGAACGAAGAGAGGCAGATGTTATTGCTGGTGCATACTAGCACGGAGGCGGACCCCGGTGGTGTCTGCAACAGATGCGCTATTTGAATATGTCGAACTCGTCTGACCACTCGTTGCTAACTCTCCTTTCGCGTGTTTTCTAAGATCTATCGAACGATTCAAAAGTTATTTATCATGTTTTCTCATGTATACATATATACATATATATACATACGATAACTTATCATCATCTTACATTTAAACATTTTTTGGGTTTTTTTTTTCTTTCTGTAATTCGTCTTACATTAAATCTAATGATAATTATGTTACTGTATAATAATTTGAAAAAGAAAATGTCTACTCTGGTTCGAATGAGAAAAATATTGGGTTGTTTGGAAAGTAATTTTGTTTTTCTTTTGTGAAAATGAAGATAATTGTTGTTTTGAGGTTAAACCTTGGTCTTTGAAGTTGGCTTAAACAGTTGAATTTGATAAATTTAAACTCTCATCGATCGTACGTGTTGTTATTTGTCGATTTGCATCAACTAATGCCTTTTTTTGTTTCAGGAAAAAATAAAATTACTTTCCGAACAACTCAATATTATTTTTCTCATTCGAATAAAAGCAGACATTTTCTTTTTCCAATTATTATACAGAAACATAATTATCGTTAGATTAATTATTTGTACGGAAGTCATTCGACTTGAATATTTTTCTCTATTTTTATTTCTTTTGTTTTCCTGTTTTGTAAGAAGGAATTACAAATTTTTAGGTTATGTTGTTCAAAAATAAGTACTTTCATTGAAGATCTTTTTTTAAGTTTATTTTTTGGTTTACTTTTAAATGTTTTCATTTGTCGTTTTATAATATTAAGAAGAAACACAAAAAACAATTAGTTCCAAATTATTTGAAGAAGAGTTATAATTAATTTGTTTAAATTACTTTGAAACTTGTTTCATAACATTTTGTTTTAAATTGTTGGCCTATTTTGTATAATTTAATCTTCAAAAAAGTAAATGTTTCTTTCATCGTTTTTTTTTTTTTTAAATGAAAATTTAATTAAGAATTATATTTTCACGAATGAAAATAAATTTTTGTAATAGTTTATTAATTAATGTTGTTATATTTAATTTTTAACAAATAAAGTGAAAGTCACATCTTTTTCTCTCACTCTCTATTTTTCTATCTCAGTCTTTTATTTTATTATCAATTAATAAGATCATTTAATCCGATATTACGAACAACAATACGAATATCAATGTAATTCATGTTTGTCTTTGTATGGTGACGTAAATTCATCGACCTCGATCATGTGGAATGGAGAAAGTGAAATAACGAAATGCACAACACACTTCAGTGAATGAATTTTGAACGAGGAAAGTAAAACTACATATATTATATACCCAAATATATACTTATATGCATCATATGTATATAAATTATTAAAATAATATAATATAATATATAAATTTTAATAAAAAATACAATATTAATACATAATAAAAAACAAATTTTAATAAATAATAAAATATTTAAAAATAATTTTAATAATTATTATATTAATATAATAATTTTAATGTAGTATAATATATATATATATATATATATATATATATATATATGAGTATATTACTATACAGTACTATATATATATACTAATAATTTAATGCATGAATATTAAATTTATTTTATCAACAACAACCAAATTTTTACGATACTACATTTTTCGATCCATGAAACCTTGAAAAATTTTATTATCAAATTTGTTATCATTTATTGAACAATCCTGTATTCCTCTCGATGATCTTCACCATATACATATACATATACAATATATACATATCATACATATATACATATAATCTGTGAAATAAGAGAGAGATACGAAATATGAGAGAGTTTCGTGTACTACACGCACAACATACACACATATATACACACATATATACATTACATATATCGTATGATAAATAATATATTTGTATATGTGAACATAGTATGGAAACTTATAGGAAAAGAATCGAATAGGGACTTTTACTTTTATGATTTGAGCGTGGGCAAAACTCACGTCACTGCCCACAAAGATGTTCAACCAACACCCACTCGAAATTTTCGTTTTAAGGACATTTTCTTGTCTTCTAAAAATATTTGTTCATCGAAGTATAATAGAAGGAAAAAAGAAAAATTAAAAAAAAAAATAAATAAAATCAAGTATTGTAGAAAAAATTTAATTACAGACAGGTGACAATTAGAAAGCTGATCGTAAAAACATTCGAACGTTTTCTTCGATGAGTTAGCAATAACATATATATATATATAGATAGAATAAATGCAAAATTCTCTGGGGGGGAAAAAAAAGAAACTAAATTCAAGGACATCGAAGCGTTCGGAGAAAGCGTCGTACCAGGGATTCATTTTATTCTTTTTTTTTTTCTTCGTATGAGTGATACGAACCTATAATTTAGACGACGACGACGACATGCGTTCGTAACGATGAGACAATTTGTTATAAAATAATTGTTACTTGCTGAGGGAAAATTAGTGTCAAAAAGTAGACCACATTTGAGATGACATGTATACTAATGGGAACACATAATCGTTGGTTTAGTCGAGATACAATTTACATACTTTTATTACTTAATTTTGTAACATATATATCTTGAGTTTAATTTTTTTATTTTTAGAAATTAATGTAAAGTAATTGTTTAGCATATTTTATATCGTTCCCATTGATTATTATTTAAATAAAAATCATAGAAATTGAAAAGGTATACAGTTTAAAAATAAACAAATATAATATTGTTTGTAATGTCATATTGTAATTTGAATCTATAAAAAAATTAATTCTTAATTACGTTAATAATTATAAATATAATTTTTTAATCTATGAGATTACCATATTTGTAATAAAAAATTGTAATAAATAGTTAATAATAAATTTTCTTTTTTTAAATAATTTATAAATAATTAATACTAATCAAATATTTCCATATGTTAATTTATTACGATATATATTTATTCATAATAAGTTAAAACACACAAGTGTTACTATTTTACTAAATAAAAATAATTGTATTGTATGTAATAAAAATAATTTAGTTCCTTCAAATTTATACAAAAACCTTCAAAAATATATCCACAAATATTATCAAGTAGCAATACAATTATTATTTATTTATTTTGTTATCCTTCAATGAATTCTTTTCAATTCACTTGCATCTGTTGGTTGCAAGTGAAAGACATATTATATGCATATGACTGTGAGAAAACGTTGGAAAAATATGTAAGAATTATTACGAACTTCTCCATGTCTATTACACGCGATACCATTAATAACGGGTGTACTAAACGTATAATATAAGAAGTAAAAGTATCACGAACTTATTTACACGGTTAACTGGATATTCAAGCGTAAGATTCAGTATGAGACAAACGAGGTGACGCCTCTTGGTGGCGAAACATGTTGGTGAAGGTGCACGCAAACGACACAACTGTGACGATGAAGGAAGACACACGCCTTATAAATAAGCCGTGAAAAAAAAAAAATACAAAGAAATAAAGAAAAATGAACGGGGTGAAAGAGTGTGTGGGGGCGGGGTTCGTAAATTGAAGTGTTTGTTGTGTTCCTCGTTAATGCAATCGATAAATCATTTTCTTTTCAATTTTCTGTCATCCCTCGAACCCCCTTACCCATCCCATCGAATGAGAAAATAAATGCTTGAGATTTACAATGAGTTTAATTTTTTGTGTCAAAAAAAAAAAAAAGATAAGTTATGATAAATATTTATTTAAATCACGTGTGATTCTATCTACGTAAAACACATACGTACACGTGAAAAATCACACTTGAGAGATTGGTTACGTAAGTGCAAGGGATGGTTACCGAGAAGTACCATATTTGGATTCTTCTATTTAAGTTCAGACATACCTTGAACTAATCTACGAGTTAATTACCTATTCCAAACACGACGAACGCAATTTATGTTAATTTTATGGATTGAGAAAACCATTAGTTTTCTTTCTTTCTTTTTTTTTTTGTTTTTACTACTCAATTTTCTCATTCTCGTTGAACGTATTATTTCTTGATAATTATTATATCAATATTATTTGTAATATTGTATTTATTGAAAATATTCTTTCATTATTTTGTACATTTTATTTTAAATATTGTTTATGTTTGATTTGTAGTATCTTCTAATTATTTAAATGTTGTTTGTTTTATGCATTTTATTCTTAATATTGTTTATATTTGAATTGTAATATTTTCTAATTATTTAATTATTATGTAATATTATTGTATATATAAGGAATAATTTTTTTTTATTTTTTTTTATTAAAAATTAACGAAAATTTATTTATTATTATTATTTTTTTTTTTAAATAAAATATATTAAAAATTTTATTGGAGTTATTGGTTTTTGTTAAATTATTATTTTTTAAAGGACCTTCAAAAGTTGTAAACTGTAATTGCACTTAAAGAAGGGATTGTAAAACTGCCCACAGTCCATCGTACGGTCGATCGCACGCCCACGACGACCTCGAGGAATCTTAGAGGTCAAAGACTTCTTACGTCCTGCACGAGCTAACCTCTCACGAACATTGAATCCCTTTTATATTTCACGACAAATTGTTTTTGTGGCCCTTAATCGTATCATTTTATTATTATTGATTAATATTGAAAAACAATTTTGAATGTATTTTTTTATATTTTATACAAATTATATAACAATAATTATTGTATTAAAAAAAAAATTCGAAATACATACACGCGATTTGATAATTACAGAAGATGATTAATGAATCATTTAAATAATATTTCAATCTTTTATTATGTAAGGATAATCGATTTCTCATTAAGGAAGTTTCAAAACTTTGTGAAATTTCTTTTTTTACGATTTCGCTTTCTTTTTACTTTCTTTTCGGGTTTTACAAGTAATAATTTACATAAAAATGTAAATTGGCAAGATCGATGAAATTGAAAAGAGTGAAACCAAACCAATAAAAAATTATAGTCATCGTCATTTTGTTTACAGAATAGCCCAACATTTCTTAGAATTACAATTCTTACAATTTTCAATTTTACAATTTCGATGAACTATGAACAATTTTACAATCCTTTCTTAAACAATTACAATTCGATAATATTGAAAATTACTTAGAAAAACAATTTAAAAAAATTCAATGCCAATAAACAAACAATTTTACTCTCATCGCAAATAAATGACATTGATATTGTAATTAAAAATAAATATATAAAAAAAAAAGAAAAAAATAATAATAAAACGATTTATTTCGATATTTAACCTAACCGTTCTAATTATCACAAATAATGTTCATAAATCTTATAGGTTATCGATCGCCCGAGGATCATTGTAATCTTTATCGATCTACGTAAATCGATAATTGTCTTTAGATCATTTTTCATCCGTGATTTTATTCATCTTCCAATCGTTCCGCACCTCCTTCGTCCTTTCACGATTTATTCCGATGATTAGAATAAACGATATAAGCATCGATAAATGTAAATAAAGACGTGGACAATTATAAAAAAAAATTATTAATACCAAAAACAAAATAAAAGTACAAGGATCAAACATGTGTCATAAAGATTTGTTTATCTTCACACGAATCTATCTTCACATTTAGAATGTAAAATCATTTCTATAAGCACATTATCTTATATATACAATATATACTTAAGTTTTTCATTGATAGTTTCGAGAATAGGACGATGAAGATGAAACAACTGGAAGAGGAAGGATATTAATCGTAAATCGAACCAATCGTTTGTATCCTTTCAGTTAAAGTATTCGCGATACTGATTGTTAGTCTATTATCTATAAATGGAAGGAAGCAATTGTGATCCGTTAAGGATACGTTTATTTGCTTATGAAATATGTATAAGGTGAACGATACTATCAGGAATATCTATTTGTTAAATTTACAAATTATAAAAATAATTATTTGTTAGGTAAAATATAATTCGAAAGGAAAAAATATAATATTATAATAAAATATTAAAATAAATAAATATTATTTAAGAAGATATAAAATATTACAATTTACAAAAATTACTTTCAACTATTATTACACTACTACTAAACATTATAATAAAAAAAATATTATTAATAAATATACCAAAGATAAAAATTAGTACTTATTTCAAAATTCTAATAAAAAATAATATACTATTACAACAATCATACATAATACAATAAATACTATACAAATAATAAAACTAATTCCAATACTACATAATTATTTGATAATCAATTGAACAAATCAATAAATAAATGTCCAATTGTTTGAGTAATAAGGTTCACCCTGTATATCTTGGTATACGCGTGTATATGCATCTCCCCCTTTCTATCTTGTACTCGTGCGATCCTCGTAAGAAGAAGGCTGCGAGTCCGGTCACATAACGGTCCAGTTATGGTATGGCAAGGAAGTGATCTCTCGCCTCGACACACGATTCCTTCGTTACACGAACGTGTATAACCCCTTCTATCTCATCCTCCTTCCCCTATCCTTTTTCTCTTCCTCATCCTTATCCTTATCCTCCTCTGCTTCTTCTACATCTTCTTCTCTTTCTTCCTATTTGGCATGTCCTTCTCCCACTCGTTACTCGTTATCTACAATTTATTTTTGTTCTTCTTCATATTCATCTTCACCTTCACCTTCAACTTCATCTTCTTCCTCTTCATCCTCACCTAAATCTTCATCTTCATCTTCATCTTCAACTTCAACTTCAATTTCAACTTTAACTTTAACTTTATCACATCTTCAATTCCAACTTCAACTGTAACTTTAACTTTAATTTTACCTCATCTTGAATTTTAACTTCAACTTTAACTCAATTTCAACTTCAACTTTAATTTCAACTTCAGCTTTAACTGTAACTTTAACTTTACTTTATATTCAATTTCAACTTCAACTTCAACTTTAACTTTAACTTTAACTTTAACTCAATTTCAACTTCAACTTTAACTTTAACTCAATTTCAACTTCAACTTTAACTTCAACTTCAGCTCTAACTGTAACTTTAACTTTACTTTATATTCAATTTCAACTTCAACTTTAACTTTAACTTTAACTTTAACTTTAACTTTAACTCAATTTCAACTTCAACTTTAACTTTAACTCTAACTCAATTTCAACTTCAACTTTAACTTTATCTTCATCTTCATCTTTATCTCTTTCTTGTTCTTCCCATTTTACCACTAATCCTTTCAGCATGTACTCGCACGTGTATTCACGCCTCGACAAGCTTTTTTCGCAAGCTATTTTTTTACAAGCAAATACGTACAAGCACGAACGATCGTTAAGCATCGTCACGCTCTAAGTCCTCGTGTTCGTACGTCGAACTTATAAAGAATTTAAATCCATTTCAAAGATATATTTTATTTTATTATTTTTTTATTATTATTATATTATTTATTTATTTATTATAAATAAATCAACGTATGGTATATCGTATAAAATACATTAATTGTAAAACAACAATAAATAAAACTCACCAATTCGGTAGGCATTGTATTGCAGGATCTCAAAGGCAGATTGTAAGTTATCGGTGAAGGTTGACTTCTGTATTCCTGCAGGCAGGAACTATTTTTCGACAAACCCCGGGGATAAACCAAACCGTGAAAATCGGTTTTACCCTCGGTCGAAATGTGCACGATTATTGATTCGCTCGCGCACTCGATTTGCACTGTGCTCGCTATCGCCACGGTTGCTGTAAATCAAAAAATCAAAAAAGTTGTATCAATGATTAAATAAAACGTTTCCAGTCAAAAGTATGCGTAATTAAAAATAATCATAAAGAATTAAAAAAAGAAACAATCATTATATGTAATTGAAAACAATAAATCAATTTAATTTCAATTTAAAAAGATATTACATTACTGTATATACAGGGTGACCAATATAAATGGGAAACACACACACACACAATCGTATTACCATAATCCTTTGAATACTATGAACGTGTATTGGGATCTCTGGCTGATGCGTGGCGTAGCAATTCCACCTATTTACTCTAATTTTGAATTTAGCCACCAGATAGCGTATTCAAGTGCTAGAGATCCCAAGGGATCTTTGGCAGGGGCGTGGCGTAGCAATTCGACCTATCTACTCTAATTTTGAATTTACCCACCAGATAGCGTATTCTCAAGTGCTAGAGATTCCAAAATGCCTTTGGTAAATGTTTTCAACGCATATACGTGTTTGTCGACATAAATGTAAATAATGTAACATTGTTTTCTGTATTGATTATTAAAATTATGTAAGAAATAAAGACTTTAATTATTAAATATTACAAATAATTTATTATTAGACACGATTAGTAAAATCAATCAATGAAACAAACACATTAATAATAAAGTAATTCCACCCCTATTAAACATTTCATCAAAAAGTATTAAGTACTCAAAAAGGCTAACAAACTTCAAAAGAAAATAGTTGTATTATTTGATAAGATTGCAAATCTAATAGTCAAAATAATTTTGTAGTTACTTATAAGTCATACTATTGTTTTATTTTGTAGATAAAAAAAAAACAATTTTGTATAAAAAGAAAATAAAAAAATACATTGATCATTAATTAACATTTGTTTTATTATTTTTTCAAAGATTGGTATATTATATTGAATTTTAATTAAAAAAAAAATAAATAAATTAAGTATCCATCATATCAAAAAAGGATTAACAATAAGCAAAAACGCATAATTTCTGCATCGATATTAATTAAAAGGACGAGCACGAATCGCACGTTCATCTGATGCGCTAATGCGAAGCTAATTTCGTTTAATGGGTAACACCATACGTATTCTGTAAAATTAATATAACGGTAGAAGCACGGATCGAAGGATCAATTAAATCACCTTACTCTACCATCGGCCATTGTTCACCACTCTCACACGATCTACAGATCGTACAACGTAGATCCTTGTGAACGTGATCGACAAATTTTTAATTAATATTCTATATATAGAGAGAAAATATTCTTCTTCGTCTTTTATTATATAGCGAAATAATTTTTAATACATATTATTATTTAAAGTATTAGAGAGTTTTTATTTAAAAAGAAAAATAATATTTTTAATAATTACTTATTATTAAAAAATATTATTCGAAACTATATTTATATAAGTACATTTTGTTGATAATTCATATTAATATTGTATTAATTTATATGTAAGACCTATTTTTAATAAATATTATTATTTATCATGTATTAGTTTTTATTTACAAAAAAAAAAACCAAAATACTATTCAAAATTATATTTATATACGTATATTATTTTTTGATAATTATTTTGATATTATATAATATTATACTAAATATATGTCATATTAATTTATATAAAAAATAAATATGAAATATTTAAATATTTTTTCCCCTAATTTTAGACTGATTTTAATTTTGATATATTTTATAAAAATATTTGAACTGTATATATCTTTATCATTCTCTTTTAACAGGTTTGAAAAGGAATTTCCTTTCTCTTTTTAAATTATAAATTATAAAATATAAATTTAATTATAAATAAATATAAATTTAATAATATAATAGTATAATATATCTTTATATATAAAAATTCAGTGTCACATTTATTGCTAATTTAAGCATTTTTATTATTTAGAGGTTATCTAAGTCTTTAGGTTCTGAAACTTTCCAATAGATGACACTGTAATAGAATTCAATTATTTCGCTGTATTCACGTCATACTTTTCTTTCAGATTTACATATGACATAACTAATATTACTTTTTCTATTTTTTTGTGTATTATTACATTATTTATTCCATTCTAATTGTGATATTATTTTGTGTGTTATTATAATTTACTAAATAGTTTAGAATTATATTAAATCACAACATTTTACAATAAAACTACAGCAACAAGTATTCGTATACTCCTAGTATAATATAAATTTTAATTATGGAAAAATAAATATAATTTATTTATATTCTAAATATATATGTTTCATTCTCTAAACAATAAGAAAAAGATTCCCTAACCTTGAATTTTTAATTATGTACAAGAATAAGATTAAAAATCTAAATCCGTATTCGTTAACCCGTAACCAATTACCACTGCAAACTAAATAAAATAAAAAAATAAAAAATCATCGAAGTAAAATAAAATGAAATAAAAAACAAAAAAAAAAACAAAAAAATAATCTTATCTCTCTTACTGTCAGCCATGAAATATAACGGTTGGTAAGTTTAAAACGGAATTTACAGAACGGGAGCTGTTTGTCTTTCGAGTTAGTAGTCACGAAACCTTTTACAGTGTTGTCTTTCTTTCTTTTTTTTTTTCTTTCTTTCTTTCTTTCTCGTCTATACGTGCGATGAAAATCGAGCAATGAAAATGAATTGAATAGGAAATCGGTCTCTCGTTACATTTCTAAACGCAATAGTAATCGTGACATTTGAAAACGTCAAATGTCTATCTATTTACTACCGGAATTTCTTAACTGGAATTCTTCGTTTAATAATAAGAATCATCGGTCGTATTATCATTATCATTGAGCCACGGAGACAATGATGAGATAGTCATGAACTTGACTTTAGTGTCGTTCGAGTCAGTCACGACAAGACAATCCTTACCATTATATTATCTTTTTTTTTCTTCTTACTTTCGTTCTTTCTTTTTTTCTTTTTGATATTATAGTTCAATTTATTTTTCATATTAATATATATATATATTTTTTTTTTATTCTTTAATATAAATATTTCCTAACTTTTGATATAATATATCAAAACAATTAATATTAAATTATTATATATAATTTTAACTATATGATTAATTAACATATTATAAAATATTAATTTATATTATATATAAATATAATTTATTATTTATATTTATATATAATATAATTTTTATTTATATATAATTTATATATAAATATAAGTATTATTTTATTAAATTTATTATAAATAATANTAATATTATAATAAAAATAATTTTATATTTATTTATAATATTATTTATATATAATTTAATTTAATATTATAATATAAAATATATATATATATATAATAATAATAATAAAATTTTTAATTACCTAATATATTATATATAATATATTATTAATAAAAAAAATTGATTTTTAATATAAAATAGAATACTGATATTATATTTATTTTTATATTGATATTAAATATAAAAGTAGAATATTAATATTATATTTATTTTTAAATATAAACAAGAAAATATCAATTTACTATTAAAATACGGTAGATGAAATTGAAAAAAAAAAAAAAATCTGGTTGTAAGATGATTCAAAAATACGTCACGTCGATTATTTAAAATAATTCTCATGATATTCTAATTCTCATTGGTAACTGGTAAAATGAAGAAAAAGAAAAGAACAGTAAGAAAGTAGCAATTATCTGCACGCTAAAAGTTCAAAACACGTTCTCGTGGTAAATGGAAAAGAATGGGGAGGAAGATGAAATAAGAAGAAAAAGAAATGAACAAAATTATACGAGACAATCGGAGTCACTTTGAGCCCAAGTAGGCGCCATTTGTGAAAATATTAGAGTAGGACCCAACATGGGACCGAAGTGGGACCGAAAAGGGACTTGTTTGTGATACAAGAATCTGCAGGTTCATTGACCGGCCACTTCACTACTCTTCCTTCTTTTCCTTTTCTTCTTCCTCTTCTTCTTCCTCTTTTTCTTCTTCATCAACTTCTTCTTGATCATCTTCCTCATCTCTTTTATACTTTCATACGATTATTTTGGTATCTCGATATCATTCGTATAACGGTCCCCCAAAATGAACAGGAATAATTAAAAGAGAAAAAAAAATTAAAAGATGGAGAATAATTTGTAAAAAATGATCTTTAAATATTTTGTCTTTGATTTTCTTTTTGTATCATTCGATTTGTTTGTTTTTTTTTTTAAATAAAATATTTATTTAATCTTCAATATATTCTTTATTTTTTTTCCCCGAGAAATACTTTTATCATTTAATTTCAATATCATTAAATTAATAATCATTTAATTTAATTTATCTTTTATTTATTCCATTTGTTAATATTTTTCACTTATTTTGTTCTAATTACACGTTCCGTGCCACGTGTACCATCGGTGGTACACGTTAAACTTGTTCTTTAGGCCACGTGTACCACCGGTGGTACACTTACTATTCGACATATTTATTTAATGCGCTGAAAATATATGTTTATAATATATTTAATTTTGTAAAAAAATATTCCTATTTAAATATTGATGCATTATACAAAATACAGTATAGAACAAAGCACATAAGTTTGTTTAATTGTTATATTTACAATAATTTATAATTATATGTAATTGTTGATTTTGTTAAAGCAAAATTAAATAGCCTGAGTGACAAGTCAGGTAAAAAGGGCTTGGCACGGAACATGTTAATCTTGTTTTCTAATAAAATATTTATTTAATCCTCAATATATTCTTTATTTTTGGTCTGAAATATTTTTATTATTTGTATTATACATTTTGTTTATAATTTATTCCATTTATTAATATTTTTCATTTATTTCATTCTATTTTCTTTTTAAATATAAAATAACCAATTAATATCTTCTTTTTCTTTTCCGAAATATTTTGATTGTTCAAACATTTTTTGTTTATAATTAATTCGAGATAAAATTAAACTGCTAGTATAATTAAATTCATTAAAATTGATTTATGAATTCACGTACAATTTAATAATTAGAATAATGCAAATTAATCTTAATTTATGCATCTCTTCTTTTGTGTTCTCCTTTATTTTTTATGTTTGCAAATCACCGAAAGAAACACAGAAGAGAATTTAAATAATTTTTGATGGAAAACCATTGGTATAAATTAAAAAAAAAAACAAATAATACAAATGAAATCATTCCTTTTTCCATAATATCCTTTGTCGATTATAAATCATCTAATCGTAAAATAAAACAACGTAGATCAACAAAGAAAATAAAATAAAATCGAAATATAAATAAAACGTTAATAATTATATTAATTATAATACATTTCATTATTATAATTATTTTTTCATAACACACATATATATTATTATTATTATTATATATAATATATATTATTATACACGAATATATATTTATATTAATTTCTCATATACACAAGAAAACAAATATCACTTTTATTTTGCGTATTAAATTCCATTAAAATTAAATGATTAATTTCTATATTATGATAGTAGAATAAATCCATCATGATTGTCAAGAAATAAAATAAAATTAAAACAAAACAACAACAACAACAACAAAACACGAAAAAAAGAATAATAAAGAAAAGAAGAGAATGAAAAGAACAAAGAGAGGTTAAATTCGCGTGTAAAAAGGCGTGAAATAGGAAGAAGTGGTAAGATCTAAAGGTAAGAAAAAAAAAGGGGAGGGGAAGAAGAGAATAAAAGAGGATAGGTAATCGAGAAATAGACAAAGATAATAAAGCACATAAATAAAGAGAGAAAGAAAGATAGAAATAGGGAAATAGAAAGATCGTTATCACGATAGGTGAATCAGAAAGATAGGAGGCTACGTTTTAAACTGCGACAGTGAGAGACTCGGTGTGGTGTCCAAGTCACGCCGGAAGTCTAGGGTACTTGACCTTAAGGTCCGTTTCCATGGCTAGAGGAACTCCTTTCTTTGTTCGTTTCACGAAGTAGAAGAAGAAGAAGTAGAAGAAGAAACGTCGGTGATGTTAGCACCGACGCAGAACGATCGTAAAAATGGTAATGAGTTAATGTTGTTGTCGTTGTCATCGTAGTTTGTTTGTCTCTTTCTTTTCCACCACCCCTCAGCCCTCACCCCTCTTTTTCTTAACCCTTTCAGACTCTGTGCACATTTGTGATGTAAATAATACTTTATGTACATTTATTATAGAAATATTTCTCAGGATCTTTCTTGTGAATGTTACAAATTTTATGTGAGGAACATATTATGTTCATTAAAATGTACATTTACAAATTATAARTAAATAAATAAACTTTATATTTCATTTAGTTGTTTCTAGCGTTTACGAAATAAAATATATGCAATGTTTGTATAATATCATAAGAAAGTTGGACAGAACATATTGTTTTGATCTTGTTAAAAATTAAGACATCTTTGGCAACTATAAAATACAAAAATTACATAACCTCAAAAATAGGTACATAGATTTTTCAAACGTTAAATATATTTATTTTTACTTTTATTTCTTTTACATTTGATCATGCAACAGAAAAGGTGGTGTACACTTCAAACCTATCCAATATATTTTTAATTTTCCTAATTCTTTTTTTTTTTTTTGAAAATGAAAGAGTCAATTAATTTGTTTTTGCATAAAAACTTTATATTATAGGGAAAGTTTGACGGGTAAAATATTCAGAACATATTTGTTTTGATTTTGTTGTGAACGTTTCGTTCTAATAAAAATTAGGACTTCTTCAGCAATTACATAACCTCAAAAATAAATGGTTCTTGAAAACGCGAAATATAATTAGGGATATTATATTAGGAAAAATAAATTATTTAATAAAATAATAATATTTTTTGTATTTATACCTCGATCATCAATGTTCCGAGTATTTTATGTAATTACAGGTAAGCATTTTTTACATTTCCAACTTCCCTATGGTTCAAACAAATTTTATAAAAATTATAATGTGTCTTATATTCACACGCGAATATTAATTTTAATATAAAAATATTATTTTCCTAATTAAACGAAACAAAATTTGGGTTTGAAAGGGTTACATTTTTTTTATTTTTCTTTTCTTGTCAATGATCATTCCCCATTTTTCACTTTTTCTTTCTTTTTCATTTTTTTTCTTTCATTTATTCTTTCTTGGCTTCTTTGCTTGCTTTTTCTTCTTTTTTTTTTCTAAGAAGAAGGAAGGAAGTTGAAGTTCCTGAAGGAACGACACAAAGGCGTGTCAAGGTTTTCTACTCTTCGTAATTCGCATACGACACGCGAGTTTCAACTTCCGGTCTCATCCTTCTTCTTCTTCTTCTTTTCCGTTCGTGGTAAAATGCGTATCGAAAAATCACCGAAATTGTTCATCGTATTCATTTGTATGTCATCAATTCTTTTCGATTATAATGACAGATTATTTTGATTGAATAATATTTCTATTTGTTATTTTTTTTTATTAATGAGCTCTTAATAATAAAAAAACAGATGTGTGCAGATCACACACGAAACCTTAAAAAAAAACCAAGCTTCGAGACGTGAATACATCGAAATAATTGAATTTTAATGCAGCGCCATCTATTGAAAGCTTACAGAACCTAGATAACCTCTAAATAAAAATCTTTAAATTAGTAATAAAAAATAATAAAAAAAATAATAATCACGCGATAAAAATTGTGTTATATGTTAAGTTGGACAAAATTACGTGAAATAAAAGCAAATTTCATTAAGATCGGTTCAGTAGTTTCGAAATTCATTGGAAACCAATAATGTGGTATTGTAATGTGGGATCGCTAGCACTTGAATACGCTATCTGGTGGCTAAATTCAAAATTAGAATAGATAGGTCGAATTGCTACGCCACGTGGGATCTCTAGTAGAAACCCTATAGGAGGGACGCGCCATGTAGATTGAAAGGCTGAAAATGTGGGGGGACAGCTTCCGTTGCATCGCGCAGCCATATTTATTTTTTGTATGTATTAACGGCTGTAGTTAGTTTAAGTTTGGAATACTTATAGTTTTTATTGTGATATTTATGTTTAATTGTTTTTTTTTTTTTTAGTAGTTTTCTATAAGTGTAAGTTTAATTTACTCATTTAATAATTACAAGTATAAATGTACAAACCTAACCTATAACTTATCGTTTGTTTACAGACTTATTGCCTTTTATTAAATCAAACTTAATTGAATCTTTCTTATTGAATTTATAATAATCTTTTTGTGTAACCTATTCTATTTTAATATAAATTTTTAATTATCATTAAATATAGTTCATTTTTGTTCTGTATTTGATGCAATTCATTATTTCATAATTATTTCAATGTTTGAATATTTCGTAACTACTCGAGTTCCTGTCCCCCAGCAATGTACATGGCGCGTCCCTCCTATAGGGTCTCTAATCTCTAGCACTTAAATACGCTATCTGGTGGCTAAATTCAAAATTAGAGTAGATAGGTCAAATTGCTACGCAACGCCCCTGCCAGAGATTCCAATATAGAATGTACATGTATATATGTTTGTCTCTTTTTAGTGATGCATTTTTGTTTCATCGGTTTCACGTTCTTCCGTTTTACGATTTTCAAATCACCTTGATTCTAAAGAAGTTTCCACTTAAAAAAAAAAAAAAAAATATGAACGTACAAAGACAAGTTTTATTTGCAAATTCACAGAAATAAGAATTTTTATTCCTGTTTCTTATGATTTCTCGTAGAAAGGATGTGAGGTAGGTTTTATTAAGTATTATATATTCACTCACAGGTGAACGCTTTGCGCATAATTATAGAACGTAACGTATGTGCGTGCGAGTGGTTCGCGGATGCGTGTAACGTCGAATTAGCATTCCTGAATTCTAGTAAAACGAGTGGTGTGGTGAGATGTTTTTCTATGAAATGAACGAATGAACGAACGAACGGTATATCTACTTTTTACGTTATTCGAACAAGATGGTCAAGAAAAATCTTATCATCTTCTCATGAATAATCAATGTGATCTTCTTCGATGATGTATAATATCTCTTTTAATTTTTTATATGATTCTCTCATAGATTTTAAAAGGAAAGGAAAAAAAAAAAGAAGAAATAATAATTAACATGCGTAAAATGAAATATGCATATGAATATTAATTATCTCGTGTATCAAAGGATACATTATTTTTCTTCTTCTTCTTCATGTTCTTCTTTAGTTAGGAATTCTAATATACATTTTCAATTCTAAATATTAGGTTGGCAAGAAAGTAATTTCGGCTTACATCAATAGATAGCGTTATGTTTGTTTCTTTATTATTTTGTTAATGTTAGAATTTTTTAGTTATTTAATTTAAATATGAATGTAAAGTTCATTATTTGTATAGAAACAATTGAATTTTATTTCACACTAGAAAACCGAAATTACATACTTGCCAACCCAATACAATTATAATTCTAAAATTACATTTCTTTTTCTATAATACATCTTTTGTTCATAACAAAATATAACATAACAAATAAAATTGTTCTTTTCTTTTTTATATTAATAATAATTAATTGATTACACACATTCCATTGAACGTAACAACACGTCTATTGTACGTACGATTGAAGAAAATTAAAATTACAAAGAAAAGAAAAGAAAAGAACAGAAGGGGGAAAAAAAATTACAAAGAAAGGGAAAATAATAAATAGATCCATGAGAAAGAAGTAGAAGTAGAAGAAGAAGAAAAAAATACTAAATAAAGGACACGTAGAGATAAAACCGATGGTGGGTGTACACGTTACAATACCGAAAGTCGACGTACCGAGACGCACAGTTATGCAAGAGCTCGGTACCCTCCGTGCGTGAGATTTTAATGCACTGCGATGAACACGAGCTGCATAAAATATATCGTACTGGCAACCGATCGTCAACTTCCTGTCAACGCGAATAATAAGTTCTTTTTTTTTATACATTTCATTTTAATTCAATTCTTTTGATTTTCATTGAACCCAACACAACTAACAACCTGACGAATTTACAAACGAAATTTTATTTAATAAATTATTCCTAATTATATAATTATTCAAGAAATTAATATTTCATAATTATTATATAATATTAAATTTCATTATTTATTATTTATATAATAAATTTATATTAAATTATTATACTATAATATTAAATTCAATTACTTACTATTTATATAATAAATTTATTAAATTATTAAATTATTATATTGTAATATTAAATTTAATTATTTATATAATATATATATATATATTAAAATTAATATTTAATATTAATAAATTATTCTTAATTTATTAAATAAAATATATAATTATTTAAGAAATTAATTAATTATAATTAATTTTAATATTAATTACTATTAATAATTATAAACCAAAAAACACAGAAACAATAAATCTCAAGTACGAAAAAAAAAGAATTGTATAATCCTTTACAAATTAACTAAACAAGAGGGGATGTAGGTTAAAGTTTAATCGCACGATAAGTTTCTTCGTGACGAACAATTCGTGAAAAAAAAGAAAAATAAAAGAAACAAAAAATCTAATGATGATTTAACCTCAGTAACGATCTCAAATTTACCACCTTATTTGCATGATCATCACAACTCATCTTATTACAGAAGCTTAAACCAGTGCAACAGATATTTCGAAAGTCACGATTTTTTTCTTTCCCTTTTTTATTCTTTTTTTTTTTTTTTTTAATCCGTTTTTTAATGTCACGTAACTTTTAATTGAACTAATTTATTCCTATTATCTATTTGTAATTGTGGCAATTGGTATATTCCATTTTAAGAAATGGGGCCTTATCCCTAGTGACGAAAAATTGAACTAATATTTGTTTAAACGGACAGAATTTTTCGGTAGACCCCTAATACATATGTTGCAATATAAGTAATGTAATTTTACGTTATATAATTTTCTAATAAAAACAAAATTAAAATGAAACAAAATATATAGAGAAGAGATTTAAGATAATCGTATAAAAGTGATTCATTTTACAATCCAATTTATTTCAACAAAATTCTTCAAATATAATAATAATAATAATAATACCGTTGAAAAGTCTTCAAACGAAACTACACATTCCCTCCCATATTTTTCCTTATTCTCTCTCTCTCTCTCTCTTTCTTCTTAGATTCCGTTTTGCAAGAGAAACTACGAGATGATCTTCTCTTAGAATCATGTACCACTAGTTGCATTTTACTTCTACGAAAGAAAATTGCAGAGAACACGGTTCCATGAAATTCCGTTACACCGGCAAACGCCTTACCATTGGTTTGTTTCTACCATTATAACTGTCACACCATATGCAATTCGTATTTATACCCCTCCCTTCCCCCTCCCCTCCTCCTCCTCCACCTCCTCCACCTCCTCCTCATCCTCCCCTTGTCCATCTAACGATCCCGCTAACAACAACCGGAAGTGACATCAAAACGTCATCGCAGTATTATCTCTTTCTCATTCTGTGTTATCTCTTAACTCTTTGATACGATGGATGAGTCTTTTAATTTTGTTTACTTATTATACTTTATAATTTATGACTTATCTTGACTTTTTCCATTCACTGACGTTACGGTATATTTTTATTAATAGTGTTTTGTACGAAGGACACTTATAAATGTTGTCCTTCACTTTTCATTTCTTTGTCGTACRTATATTATATTATATTTGTATGCTTATGTAATCTCAAATTATATTCTTTTTAAATATATACAATTATATTTTATGATACTTATCTTTAACGTTAAATCTATATTTATTTGGTTATTATTTGGTTAAAATATATATTTATTTATTATTGTTGACTAGATGTGTTTCGTCACGCGTTACTGTAACGTTGTTGTATAGATAAAAGTTAGGTTATGTTCAAATGTTTCGGCACATTCACCGAAAACTATGACCAACAGACGGCGTTGGACTTAACTGTATCTTTTTCTTTTTTTGTAAATTAATGAATTATTTTATAAATAAATTAATGTAATAAAAACCTAGCTGTATGCAAATGCAACGTAGTGTCAAAATTTTAAGACAATCGGTAAAGTATTTTTGGTTAATTAAATTATTTTGATTAATTTAATATTATTTTGTACAATATTATTAAGTATTATTGGTAATTAAATAAAGTTTATAATAATTATATTACAATATATTTATCTAACATTAAATATATATTTATTTATTATTATTTTATATATTAAAATATATTTTAAATTAAATGATTAAATAATTCAATAGTTCAAAGATACATTGATTATTAAATAAAATTATATTAAAATACTTATCTAACACATTAAATATATATATTAAAATAAATTTTAATTCCATGATTCAATAATTCAAAGATATATTTGCAACAAAATAATATATATAAGTATATTATTATATAATACTTAACCTCAAATAAGTATATTATTATATAATACTTATTTAGGGTAAAACATTTATTGAAAGAAAAAAAGGAAAACGAATAGATTTATCACATCTACAATTTTAGATATCACGGTTATAAAATAAATAAATTACGTGAGAATGTATCATCTAACGAGATAGCCTACAGGTGAGACAACCTTAAGCGTGTACATAAGTATGTTCTTCCGTTGCACGTCGGACACTCGTTTTCCGTTAAAGTTAGACAACTCTCAGAAAGATACCTCTCTTATTTCATTCCACCCTCTCTTCCTCCTCCACCACCTTCTTCTTCTTCTTCTTCTTTACCACCTCATCATCTACCTGTGAATAATCACGGCAATTGTTCTTAATTTTCTCACGTAACAAACAAGGAATTATCTTCCCGAATGATTGGAATTATGTAAGCGGATGTTTGTATGAATTCAACGAAGAAAACTCCACCTTTATTTATTTAGATAAATAAATAAATTATCTTATATTATTATCCATTTTACACATTATATAATTTATATCTTCGTTGTTTTTCTATGATCTATTATCAATAACAATCTGTTATATATATATATATATGATACCCAATACAATTAGTTTTATTATTATTATTTTATTTGGATATAAAAATATTTATATAAAATAAATATATTATTAAATATATATTATTATATAATATATGTAATAATATATATATATATATTTATAAATAAGAATAAAAAAGATATAAAGTATTTAAAACTGTTATTAAATCAGGTCAGTAAAAAGTAGGAATTTATAAATTTTATATATTAAATTTTATATTATAAAATTAATATATATATATTTTATAAATAATAAATTTTGGGATATAATAACTTTTCATATACCACACGAACATGTTAAATTAAATAAATGAAAAACAAATGATAATTATAATAATCATAATATTAAAATAGCATTGAAATTATCATAGAAAATGTAACTATATACATATTCGTATTTAACCATTATCATCATTATTAATGTGATGTGAATACATTCATGAATTTGTGTTTTTTTTCTTTTTTATTTTAGTCACTGTAGAAAAAGCATGAACGATTATGGCGGACAGCACGTAATTAATTGTACAGTTATCTACATCGAAGTGGCTTCCTGTAACTCGACACCAGTCGAACATAGCAGGATCAAGACGAAGGATCAAGAGGATGAGAAAGATAAAGAAAAAAAATATCTTCGGATAAATTTTGTCTTCTCATCGATCATTGGCTGTTAATTTCACGAAGAGGAATAACTCGTTCGCAAATTTTAAATCTTAACTCATCCACATTTCATCGTTCATCATTTTTATTCATGTAATATAAATTTAAAAAATTTTTAAATCTATTTTATCAATAGTACACATGTTAATAGAAAAATTCATGCCAATTTATAAAAAAGAAAAAAAAATCATAAATTTGATCAACTTTGATTATTCTGTTGATACTGGTTCGATAAAAATTTTGTTTTTAATTACACATAAAAAAATAAAATATTTAAAAGTATTTTATATATTAAAAAAGAACAATTTTTCTAGGTATAGTAGGACTAAAAAATTTTTAATTAAGCATGCGAAAGATTATAATTAATTATTTGTTAGTAAATTAATTTACATAGGAAACTATGTATATTGCAATGAAGTATAAAATATTTATGTAAATAGAAGAAAATTAAAAAAGAAAATTAAAAGCATAATAATTAATATAAAATATTAATATTAATTAATTTAAAATTATTATATAATTATAAATAAATATTAATTTAATTTAATTTCATTAATTAATATTTAATTAATAATTTAAAATTTAATTTATATAAAAAATGTAATTTATTAAACTTATTAAATGTTGTTAGATTTATTAAATTTTATTAAATATAATAAATTAAATTGTTAATTTAATTAAAAGCACAAACTATTTTTTTAAACATCTTATCAGGAACTTAACCGAATGAACAAATTTTCTACTAAAAAAAATAAATATATATATATATATATATATAGGTCTATCGAAAAATTCTGTCTGTTCAAACAAACATTAGTTCAATTTTTCGTCACTAGAGGTAAAGCGCCATTTCTTAAAATGGAGTATACAAATTGCCACCATGTTGGCAAGAGTTCAAAATTAATTAAATTAATTAATTGTTCAAATTAGGAATAATTTATTATTTTATTTTATTTTTAAAAAGGGACAGAATTTTCCGGTAGACCTATAACGTATAAATATAATACATATAAATCTTTAAATTTAATATATTAAATCAAACTTTATAAAACGATTAATCGTAGAAAAGTATAAAATTAGAAATACGATCACGTAAATAAAAGAATAAAATTAGAAGATGTGGATATAAAGGAAATCAATCATCAATCATCACATTTGCGATCGTTCATGCGAATCGTTACGTAATCGATAAATTAAACGTTACGTTGTTGCATCTTCGCAAGGACATCCTTGTTCTGCGTGCTTCCACGCAGGATACATTAAAGTAAATTGGAAAATCGTTGATTTACGAACCGTGTGATAAGAGAGGAAGAAAATAAAATCAAAGAAAAATAAAAAGAAACGTTTAAAACTTATTGACGTACGAAGGTTTGTTATTAAACGGTATCTTGTTATATAATAATGAAGTATGTATTTTTTTTTTCATACATGTATAGAAAGACTTAGGACTTAGTTAGTCAGTAATAGTTTTTAATAACAAGTATTTTTTTTTTTTTACGACGTGGTAGTATAATAAAACGAAGATTTAATAAAGGAAATGAGAAATTTTCATTCCATCTCTTTTTCTTGTTCCTTTTTTTTTTTTCTTTTCATCTATTTATTATCTTCAACTAGTAATTTAGAGATGATTTCTCTATTTTGTTTTTTGTTTCTTTTTTTATTAGTTTCATCTCTTTATTATTTTTTGTTTTTTTTTTTATTGTAATTTTTAATACATTAAATACATCCTGTCTAAGAACTGTTTACGGAATATATCGTAAAATAACGTATATAACGTTCCTGTGTTTCTTCTTTTTTATTCTTCTTCTTTGGGGATGAAAAAAAAAGAAGTAAACGTAAGTGCGGTGTAAAAGATAAAATTGCAACAATTTCATGGAAGATCGAAAGATCCTCCTTCTCTGTCCCCCCCCCCTCCCTGCCCCTCTTTCACCTATTCCTTCACCTTCTGATTTTATGAAGTATCCAAGTAAACGGTATACCGTAATCGACTTTACCGAAGAAAACGATTCAATTTTCATGGAAACGTTTTTCTAGAAAAATAGCGACAAAAATTGGCACGTCCTTGAGATTGATATCTTAAGGTTTTGTGTTTCGTTATTTATTATAATAAGTTACCGACAAAGAAACAAAATAAATTGTAATTAACGTTCTTGTTTCATATAAGGGGGAATTAATCAATAATACTAAAAAAATAACAAATTAATGGATTATATTGGTATGCTAATAACGTGCATTATTTTATTTTACTTGTTCTAGAATAATTATTTCAATAAAATGATTTTATTTTATATTTGAGAAAAGAAAGTATTATATAGGAGACTTTATGGTAGAATCCCATGAATTTTCTTCTTTTATAATAGTGATAATGATAATGAGAAATTCAGGAGAAGAAAAATGATTAAATATGTACGATTGTTTATAGGTTATGGTTATTCATGGATACCATATTGTATCACTTTTTTCTGTAACTATACTTGCATATAAACATAAATATATATATATATATATATATATAACAACATATATGAACAAATACATAGGTTAAAATAATATACATATTGTACAAAATATTGTACTAGTTTACTGTAACTGTAGTTATATATAACCTACAAATATAATGATAATAAAAATTCAGGAAAAAAATAATGATCAAATATATAAGATTGTTCATAGGTTATTGTTTCTTATGGATACCATATTGAACCACTTCTCTAATTATACTTGTATATAAGCATAAATTCATGTATCTAACAACATATAAGTGCAAATACATAGATTAAAATTGTATACATATATTGTATCACTTTTCTGTAATTATACTTACATACAAACATATAATAATAATGAGAAATTCATAAGAAGAAAAATGATCAAATATGTAAGATTGTTAGAACGTTATTGTTTTTTTATGGTAATCATATTGTAACACTTCTCTTACTTACTATACTTACATATTATCATATACAATAATAACGAAGATATTCAGGAGAAGAAAAATCATCAAATATGTAAGATTATTTATAGGTTATTATTTTTTATAGATACTATATTGTATCACTTTTCTTTGTAACTGTATTTACATATAAACTTATATATATATCTGTATACTTATAATAACATATATGTAAAAATACATAGATTAACAATGTGTATATATATTGTAACACATATTGTATCATTTCTCTGTACTTATACTTACACACAAACATATAATGATAATGAGAAATTCTAAAGAAGAAAAATAATCAAATATGTAAGATTGTTCATAGGTTACTTTTTTGGATACCACATTGTACCACTTCATAGATACCATATTGTACAACTCTGTACAATTACAATTCTTACATAGATATCTTCTATACAGTTACAATTCTCTGTAACTACTATACTTACAAGTAAATATAATGTAATGATAATGAAAAATTCTAGAGAAAAAAAATGATTAAATAAGATTGTTCATATGTCATTGTTTTTTATAGAAACCATATTGTATCACTTTTCCTCTAACTATACTTACATATAAACATAAACATAAATATATATATATATATCTAACAACATATATGTACAAATACATAGGTTAACATTAGTACGTCGAATCGGAAAGAGAGATCGAAAGGAAACGTGGAGGTACGTATCAACGCGAACTATCGTAATTGCAGCAATTCCCTTTTACTCTGGCAACAACCATTCTTCGACCAACAACAATGGGGGGATCCGATCCACCGATGTTTACTCTTAATGAAAGAAAAAAAAAATCAAAATAAAAAGGAAAAAAAAATCAACGAGGTAGGGAATGTAAAAAGGAAAACAAAACAAAACAAAACAACAAAAAGATAAAGAAAAAGAAACGTAGAATCATCCTGAGGATTCATTAAATTAAGGTAAAAGAAATCCTACGAGAGATCAGGATCGAACAGACCCATCAACGATAGTAACAACAATGAACATGATGAATCTTTTTCTATCTATCTTTCTTTCTTTCTTTCTTTCATTCATTCATTATTTCTCTTACTGTTCTCCAAGTAAAACAAATACAAGATGGCGTACGATGTTGGTGGTAAAAGAAAAATACAACAACAAAAAAACCCATTCGACCTACTTTCAACTAACGCACACATATAACTATTTTATCTATTTCTTCAAACAACGCGATAATTTTTAACAAAAAGGTTTGCTGCTACAATTTTACTCACCTTTTATTTCCTTTTTTTTTTTTACTAAAACATCGAACCAACCATAGTAGTATCCTTGAATACCTTGACCAGTAAACTCCACTCATTAAAATCCTCTACATCTTTTCTCGTACTCTCTTCTTTCTTTTTTTCTTATCTACCTTTTCTTTTCTTTTATATATTTTTTTGTTTGTTAAGGGGGTATTTTACCCTACGACTGTTACAACAGCGGTGGCCTTTTACAACAACAATAATAAAAATAAAGACAAAAGAAGAAAAGGCCACGTTATTTTCCAAGAGACCTAACTCGGATTCTCTCGTAGCCTTGGATCGACACGCTTCGTTGCTACTTCGTTGTTAGGAAGAAAAAAAGAAAAGAAAGGGAAAAAAAAATAAAAATAAGAAAGAGAGAGAAGTATCCGCTTTGAAACGTACTGATAAAGTGAACGGGTTCCTCTTGTCCGTCGGTTAATTTCTCATCGTTTCTGTTTGCAATCATCGTATACCAAGATTTATTAACATTACTGTTACTCACTTAGATTAGTTCTATTTCTATTTGATAAATGTGCCACAGGTAAGGGTTTAATATCGTTGAAAATAATTTACAAAATAATTTCACATCAATCGTATGGAATGTACATTTTTTTTTTTTTTTTATATGAGAATAATTAATTCGTAATGAAATGATCGGTAAAATAAAACATTGATTTATTAAAACGGAACATCATTTTTAACAGGAAATGAATTAATGTTATCTTTTTGTATATATATACATATTATATTATTTTTATATTTAATTATGTAATTATTTAATTAAATTAAAAATATTAATACATTATATATTTTATATTTAATTAATATATAATAATATATTATATTATTATATATATATAAAATTAAAACACATGACATTAACAAAGTCTAACATTAGATCACCAACATTGTGGTTAGAAATATTCTTAAACAACAAACACCACTTTGTAATACCAGTCTTACCATCCCATAATAAGACCGTGGAAATTCCAGGTTTGATCTTTACGTATCTCGATTTAACTTCCAAGGTCGTATGATACCAGAAAGTTAATGTTTTATTCATTAACAACAATCAACCCGGTGATAGTTAACAATGATACCAAGAAAATTAACAGCGGGATAATTTAAAAGGATGCCATCATTCGTCTAAAGAAAAAAAAAAAAACAGAAAAAAAGATACCCCATGCCATGCATGCTCGGTTTCTTCCCGTCTTTGAACACCCAACAACAACAACAACACTCTCTGCGATTTCCTGCTCGTAAAATTTTTCACTTTAACTTCTACCCCCACCCCAACCTTCTTCCCCCACCTAAAATAAGCGAGTATAGTAACAGGCAACGGCCTGTAACGCTTGTTTGCGTAATTAATGACACAGCTCGACCATACTACTCTCTCATATAATCATTTTTCTATATTTTCAAGTTAACTTGTTGAATCTTTCGAATGAAAACTTTACAAATATTCTTTTAAATATTGTTAATCATTTTCTTTACTGTTCTATTACTCGTCAAAGATTTTTCTTAAGAAAGAAAGAGAGGGAGAGAAAAATAAACAACATTATAAAATAAAAACTTTATCTACACCCTTCGATTTATGAAGTATACGTCAATTAGGTTTAACACGAGTCATATCGATCATGTTCATTTCTATTTCTATCTCTCTCTTTGTATCTCTCTTATTTGTTCTTCCTTTTTTTGTTGTTGTTAGAATAATTATTTTTAAATGTACGATTCCTTTAAATTTAAATCAATTATCTACAATATTTTATTACAGACATACATATATATATATATTGGCTCACAATCAGTCCGATACACACGTCTTTAAGTAAACGAATTACCTTATACCGCCATCTGATTGAATCTTATCGAACAGAGATAATTATGACTCTTTGTTAATAAACAAATAATTCGCAATAAAATAATGTTGCGATTATAAATTGAGATATAAAATATCCTATCTTTTAAGTTGGATGAAACTGCACACATTGTGCAAAACTTTATTAAAATCGGTTCAGTAATTTAGGAGTTCATTGCGGACAAACAACGTGACACGTAATTTATATATATTAAGAAGATATATATATATATAAATTTTTAACACATACTATCTTTTAATATCGAAAACTTCAATCACTTAAATTACAAATTGACAAAATGTTTTGTGTTTTTAGGTAATTTATTATATGCATAACGAATTAGAGAAAAAAAAGTAATATCATTTCTAACGAGATTATTTTTATGATGGAATGTGATGAATCTCATCCTCTCCTTCCATCCCCACCATTAACTAACATTTTATTTTAACAGTTGATTTAATGATTGATCAAACATCGATAACAAATGTACAAGTTTATATGTATATTATTTTGGTATCAAATTGATTTTAATATAAATGACATTCATAATCAAATTGATTATTACGCAAACGGTGTATGAAAGAACATAGTCAAGAATTGCTTAGGATTCTACGCAAGAAATACCGTTATCTATTCGAACAACCAAGACCAAAGGGAAAACGGTACAAGTATTTCTGGGATCACATATATATACAGATATAGGTGTGTGTATGTATGTAAAAAGAAGCACAGATGGACAGTTAAAAACGATCATCGTTTTTCACCGATTTGTTCTTTGAGTCGACCTTATTTTATCGTTAGATCGTTCATTTCTATTATTTCTGATGTTTTCTTTTCTAACATCGGTTATACCGCTCGAGATACGTCGAATCTATGACCTATTACTGTTATTTACCCTCTTTTGAATATATTATAGAAGAATTTTACCTTACAACGGTATTAAATATACGATAAAGAAATATCTTATACATGAATATTATTTACTTCTACGATATACAATATAATATTCAATAAAAAGTGAATATATGCGAGTATCGAATTTATGATATATTTTTTGAACAATTGTAATTATTATTATTGTTTAACTGATGTATAAATTATCTAACATATTTAATTAAATTTAATTTTTGTTCCTAAAACACACAGGTAATTTGTTTGAATAAAAATTTATTGTGTTACAAAACCAACAGTTATTTAAATTAAATATATTTTAAAACAACAACATTTTAAATTAAGGAATTTTATTTTCTAATTAAAATTCTAAGAAATTATTAATTCATTCTATTATCAATAGTTTAAACTATATTGCAATATATTATTATGTTTTTTTAGTTAATAATTGTTTGTCTGCTATAAACATCAAAACTACATAACCAATCTAAATAAAAATTTATTTATTATATTTTGTTTTCTTTAACTTAAAATATAGAGTAGATTATTTAGTGGTTTCTAATTTTGTTTATTGTTAACTTATTAATATATTATTTAAGGTTATTCTTTCCTCCTTTGGTTCTATTAGTATACAATAGATGGTGCTGCATTATAATTCAATTATTTCACGTTTTTTTTTCAGATTTACGTATGACATAACCTTACTTTTTCTATTTTTTTCTAACATTATTATTTTATGTATTACATTTTAATTATGTTATTATTTTAATTTTTTTAGGTTACAAGTTCCTTTTTGAATTTTCTTTTGAAAAGCACAAATTTAATTTTAAAATCCTACAATTTATTTATGAAAAAAAAACAGCGTTTTGTATTATAAATAAATTTGAAAATTTTATAATAAAATTTGTAACGTTTCATCCTTTTCAAAAATTTTCCTTTCACTGAATATACAAAAAAAAAGGAAAAATAATTCAACAAAAATGTTTCTCATTAATCCTTACTTATTCTAATATTCATTAAATTTCAAATGAAATGCTTTGATTTAAAACATTGTCATAATTTGTTATGACTAAACATTGATCAACACATTCGTCATAAATTATCATTTTAATCATCACACAAGTTAAAATGCATTGTATTATTTATCAAGGTTTTAATTCAGAATAAAATCTCATGCAAGTGAGTCAGGGTTTATGAGTTAGAAATTGAAGTATATATATATATATATGTGTGTATATGTTTGTTGGAAGAAATCCATTAGTTCCAAGACAATAAGAGATTCCACATGAAGATGCACACAACTATAGTATAATCGTTTACGTTATTACCGAATAATTATAATATTCTCTTATAACGACATCGTTTTAACGATTGATCTTACAGATTAGGTTTTCTTCTCATTAACTCATCCATCTTCCAACACATTCGTTATCTTTCGAGATCCGATATGGTAAGTTATAGTCTTACTGGCTGACATGAAAATATTCTTACAGTCTTAATCTTTCAACCAAAGATATTCTTGACGACGTTAGAATGACTATGCTAGAATATTTTCACCATATATCTGTCTCTATTTATCTTATTATTTATTTCATTCCTTTTAACATCGTGGACTCATTTGTCCATGTCGAACAAAGAAACCAATAACCCTCTCTCGCCTCTCATCTCAACCCCTTATTCTTAGTTTTCTTCTAGAGACTAGAAGAGTATTGCAACTTGATGATATATAAGTCAGGAGTAACTCGGTGAAGGACAATGAATCACTTAAGATGTGATCTTCCGAATGATCGAACTCTCATGATTGATAAGTCTTTCGTTTCACTAGGTTTTACCAATGTTATTGAGGATTTATTTTTATGAATCATTTATGAAGTTAATGATAAAATTAACTTTGTCAAATTTAAGAAAACCATGTTTTATTATTTATTGTTATAAGTTAATAGGACAATTTTGTTTTTTATATCAAAGTTAAATATGTTGTAATATAAATTTGTTTTCTTTATAAGGTTTTAATCATGGGAACTATGTTTTGTCATTTTTTTTTTATTTTAGAATTTATTGTTATAAGTTAATATAACAAAAATATAATATAGGACCATTTTGTGTTTTATATCAAAGTTAAATATAATATAATTTTGTTTTGTTATAAGGTTTTAATCATGTGAACTATGTTTTATCATTTTTTAATTTTATTATTCATTGTAATAATTAATAGACCTAATTGTTTTATATTAAAATTAAATATAATATTTTGTTTTGTTATATTCACGTTGGTATTATTTTCATTTTGATGATGGTTTTAATCATGAGAACTATGTTTTATCTCTCTTTTTTTTTTATTATGCATTGTAATAAGTAAATAGGACATATTGTTTTATATCAAAGTTAAATATAATTTTGTTAAATTATATTCACGTGGATATTATCATTATGATGAAGGTTTTTAATCATGGGAACTATGTTTTATCAATTTGTTTTTTTTTTTTAGTATTCATTGTTTTAAATTAATAAGACATATTGTTTTATATCAAAGTTAAATATAATTTGATTTTGTTATATTCACGTGAGTATTATCATCATTTTGTGTGTGATGAATGTTTTAATTATGGAACTTCACATCTTGTTTTGGAAAAATAAATACGTTGTTTTTTTGGTATAGTTTGATATTTATGATTTAAATGAATGGTTTTAAAGTAGATGGTTTTTTTTTTTTTTTAATATTTTCTAAATAGTTGTTATAATTGTATGTACAATTATTTATTCTTTGTTTATCCCAGATATATTTGTATTTAATTTGACGATATGATTAATAATATAATATTTCATTATACTATTATTATTATTATTATTATTTTATATTAATGTTTAAATGTGGGTCTAAGATTATATTTTACTTTCTAAAAAATATTTTCTAATTTTTCTCTGTTATTATATAAGTTAATTTAATTTAATTAATTAAAATTAATTATTTATTTTATTTTATAAATCAATAAATTAACAATATAATATTTAAATTGTTTATTTTATTATTTAATTATTATATTTTCTCAGTATTAATTTAAATAAGATCATTTTTTTTTTAATTGTATTTCTACAGATTTCATTTAACGAGATGATCTATAACAAAATTTTTTATTTTTTTTTATTCTAATAATACTTTTTATACAACAAATAAATCGTTTAACCGAAGACTAATCAATGAATTAATACATGAATTTTGATTCGTAATTCGTGAAATGTAATTTCGTTCAAAATCATTTTTAATAATAAAAGAAATAAATGTTTAGTTGAAAACAATCTATGAGTAAATTTGTACATAACGGTAACACTGTTCAAAGTGGAAAACGTCATTGACCGTTTAACGAGGCTGGAATCGTCATTAGATGGGATCATTTATAACTCCTCCTGGTTTCCTATTTACGGTTCTCGCATAATCCTGACCGTGAGCTTGCCAAGAGATAATTGCACATTTGAGAACGTACAGTTACACGTATACGCGCTTCTTATTACGCCGCTAATGATACGGGTGTAGGATCCTCCTATGTATGTGTGTTGTACCTATGATGTACATATGTGTGTTACATGTATATACATATATGTATAAATAGCTAAAAATAAATGCTTACAAAGTCCAACGAAAGATCTAGGATGATTTAATCAATTTATTCTTACAACATTCGCACGAAAGTTTCAATCTTTTCAAAAGGTAATAAAAAAATTTCACATTTTCATTAATATTATTATTATTATTATTATTATTATTATTATTATTATTACTATTGTTATCATTATTATATCATCGTTATTATTTATAGTTTATATATTTTATAATTATAAGATAATGTAATATAATATATAATATAGTATTTAATAAAAATATAATTATATTTCATTTCAGTTTTACATGAATAAAAAAAATTAAAATATAAGTAATATAAAAAATAAAATATAAAAAAATACAAAATAAGATTAAATTTAAAATAATATATATTTATAATAAATAATATATTTATAATAATAATACTAATAATAAAATAATTATTAATAATATATTAATATAATAATTATTTATTTTTTGTTATATTTTTTTTTTATATTATATTTTCTATATTAATATAATAATTAGTATTATTAATAATTATTAATAATAATAATAAAATAATATCTATAGATGTGATCGTGTGATGTGAAATGAAAAAAACTTTGTTAAGTGGTACAAAAGGCGTCAAGAAATAAAGAAATAAAGAAATAAAATAAGAAGAAACAAAGATGATGTTCTTTTAAAAATAAACCAAGTCATTATAATGCTACTTCGTTCGCCATGACACGACAACATGAACTTATTATAATAAATCATGATCGAATGATAAAGAAACGTTTAAGTAGCGTTACATGTAAAAGAAGATTGCTGATCGATGAAATGCCATTAGTTTAAACGCCAAGTAGTGTAACTGGTCATCAACTTGTATTTCTTTGTTTTGTTTTTTTAGTTTTCAGGCAAGGGAGGTTGGGAGAAAGACACTTAGGTATTGTACTAATTCAATGCTAACAAGGTTGCTTATGGTAATTTCTTATTTTGAAAGCATGTTTTACACGAATTTTTATCATCGTTTAGTAAATCGATTTCATTGATATCACAAAATGTTTGTGTTATCGTGAGAGGCTCGTAAAAGAGCCTCGTTTACGAGGCTCGTTCACAAGGCTTGTTCAGAAGGCTCGTCTACGAGACACTTGATCATGTCTCGTTATAACGGACCTACGAACTTTTCAAAAATACTCAACGAATTTTTCGAAAATACCCTACGAATCTTTGGAAATACCCTCCGAAATTTTCGAAAATACCCTACTAACTTATTAGGAAATACTAGAATTAACTTTTTAGAGTTAACCTATATATGTATATAGGTTATTCTTATATGAAAAGTTCGTAGGTCCGGTATAACGAGATATGATCAAGTGCACGCGTACTTTGCGAAAATTCAAAGTCGATTTTCTCGAAAACAAAGCCTCGAACGAAACAATTTTTTTTCTATATTTTCGATTTATTTTTTCATGTCGAATCACCCTTTTTTCGCTTGTACCACCACTTACAGATCACCCTGTATATTTATTTGGAAAATATATTAAATTATTAAATATAATATTTAAATTATGTTTTGTTAATAATTTTATATTAATAAATTTGTATTAATATTATATTAAATAAAAATTTCTATTAAATTAAATTTCTATTAATTAATTAGATTTAATAAAAAAAATTAAATAAACAAATATTATACGTATTAATATTATATTAAATAAMAAATTAATTAAATTAATTTTATAATAATTAATTATAAATTATAAATTATATATTATTAATATAATATCATTAATAATTTTGATTAATAAACATATTTTCATTAATAATACGAATTAATTCAATATTCTAGAATTATTGAATAAACATATTATATAAATCATAATATATTAAATAACATATTTATCGTAATAAACTATCTAAAATAATAAAATATATTATTTAATCAAACAAACAAAYAAACAAAATAATTAAAATTTTTATAATAACATACAAATATTATTATCGTAATTTGTATACAATCTTTATCAGATTTATAATGATTCAAATTGAAACGACTTAATAAAATCGATATATAAATGTAGGCGTGATCTGAAAAAGGAATGAGATGATAAATTTTCTACGGGTTATCTCGCATGATAAAACTAAGTAAGTATGCGTTTTTATTCGGTACCTAAGTCGTGTATAACTTACAAACTACAAGAGTTACGATTACACTTATTACACCTGACACACGTACACGTACGATAAGATTTATGCATCGATTTCATACCTTCTTCTTCTTCTTCTTCTACTTCTACTTCTTCTACTTCTTCTACTTCTTCACGAATTCTAAACAATGAGATACACGTTTTCCCATTGGTTCGTGTATAACATATATGTATAAAAGAAAAAAAATTTGGAAACAATACGAAAATGTATAAGCAATATGTTTATCCTTGGAATATCATTAATAATATTTCCATGTTTAAAACGTATAACTATTGTTAAACATTTATGTTATTCTATTATAAATTTTACGATTAGATCTATCGATTATCGATAGTACATATCGAGAATACAAATTCCGATGTATATTCTTACAATTTATCGAATAAAAAATACTTTTTTTTCTGTTTTTCTTTTTTTTTCAAATAAATCCTCTTAGTGGGGTATATTATTATGTTATTCGGAATTGTTAATTAATTTAATTATTCGTAAGAATTTTTTTATTTATATTTTTACAACACTTATCGAATAATAAAATAATATTTTTATGCTTTTTTTATTTTTTATTTTTTTTATCAAATAAATTTTCTACATGGGGTATATTATATATTATTATTGTTTTGGAAAAATTATTAGTTAATTTAATTGTTCGTAAGAATTTTAATTTATGTTTTTGCAACTTATCGAATAAAAAAATAATATTTTTTCTGCTTTTTTTATTTTTTATTTCTTATTTTTATTATTTTTTTTTTTCGAATAAATCTTTTAGGTGAGTTATATTATTATTTTATTCGAAATTATTAATTTAATTATTGATAAGAATTATAATTTAAATTTTTTTTATGTGATTAAATATAATATAAAAAAAAATATAATAAAATTTAATTAAATATAATCTTTGTTGGAATATGTAACTCAGATTCAAGAACGAAAATCAATCTCTTTGGTTCTCTTCTTTCTTGTCTAAGAGGGCCATAGTTTTCTATTAACACGTTTAAACTTGCATGGTGTGGGGATCGGCTGACGTCATGGATGCCGCCGATGGACTGACCTGACCATATGCCTATTGTGTGTAAGCGTTCGTTCCTTTTTTTTAGTCTATAAGAAACAGCCCTTCGGTAAAGACGTGCCATTCCTTGTGCACTTAAATATTAAAGTTTTCTGGTTATAAAATTATATTTTGTGTTAATATTCATTTAGAAGAACCCAATAATCCTACAGGTTATGGGCCCAGATTACACATAAAGCCCACCTGCGTGCTGTGTGAAAAAAAATTTATTTCTTTTGTGCGTGAATAAATTGTGCTTTGTACAACGGATTAGAAAACAACGAAATCGAGAATCTTCGGCTAGTTATCACAAAGGGTTTGGAATCAAAGGAAGTCTCATACCAGGTTTCGAACAGACTTATAAACTCAATTTCTAAAGTTAACGAGAGTACGGTATACTCGAGAAAAAAGTAAAAAAAATAATAGTTATTCCTTTTTCTTCCTCTCGCTTCTTTGTAATCGCTTTGTCCTAGCATAAAGAACGATCAGACTTTCGGCGGCTCCACCGCTTCGCCGCACCCCTTGTTTAAACATTCGACTAGAAGAGGAAGAAATCGTGACGTTGTATCCCCTCCATCGGTTTGCAGCTAGCGATAAACATACATCCCCTCTCTCGATCTATAGCCTAAGGGCCGTACTGCGTGATTGAGAACCCAACGCACGGCGATAAATTCATTGAAAGAAATGGAAAACTTAAGATTGAAAAGAAATATAAAGCCGTTTGATGGTGAGAAATATAGTGTTTGGAAGTTTAGAATTCGTGCGTTACTCTGTGAACTAGATACGCTCCATGTGATTGACAACGAAGTACCAGAACCAATTACAGAGGAATGGATGAAAGCAGAAAATACTGCGAAGAGTATCATCATTGAGTATCTCTCAGACTCATTTATCGGTTTTGCTAAATCAGATAGCACTGCTGCACAAATATTTAAAAGTTTAGACGATATTTATGAACGTAAAAGCGTAGCTACTCAAATCTCATTACGCAAGAGATTACTTGGATTAAAATTACAAGGTGATACACCTTTGACAAGGCATTTCATGATTTTCGATGAATTAGTTACCGACCTAACTGCTGCCGGTGCCAAATTTGAAGAGAGTGACAAAATAGTTCATTTACTATTAACTTTGCCAACTACATATAGTAGCATAATAACAGCGAGCAAAACTTTGTCTGATGAAAATATAACATTAGCTTTTGTAAAAACAAGGCTCTTAGACCACGAGATAGAATTGAAAAATGAGAGTAGTGATACAAGTGCAAAAGTTTTGCAAGTAGCCAGTCAAGAACAATCAACTAGTAACAACAATAATAATAAAGTGACTATGTATAGAAATTCTCAAAAGTCGAAACAATTCAAGAAAGGAGGACTGCACAAGAAAGGCTTCAAGCGCAATAATAATTCCAGACAATCAGGCATAAACTGTCATTTTTGCGGTAGGAATAATCATGTCATCAAAGATTGTATTTTCCGTAAGAGGAGAGAAAAATTTTTGGAGGAAGAGAAGAAAAAGAAGTCTGCTCAAATGGCATAAGAAGCTCAACCTTCAACGTCATACTCAAACATATCGAGTTTTGCATTCATGGYAGGAAATTATCAAGAGGAAGGATCAAGCAATAATATAAATTTTCTACTGTACTCTGGAGCATCTGATCATCTGATCAACAACGACGACTTATTCGATAGTTTTATCGAATTGGATCCGCCGGTAAAAATTGCTGTAGCAAAGGACGGCGTCTACATAACTGCATCGAAAAAGGGAGTCGTCAACGTAACAAGCAACTTGGGTATCAAAGGAATCCTCGAAGACGTTCTATACTGCCCAGAAGTTCCTCACAACTTGCTGTCTGTGAGAAAGATGCAACAAGCCGGGATGAGTATCCTTTTTAATGATAAAGGCGTTGAGGTAATAAAGAATGTTAAAACTGTAATGAAAGATAAGCCATTGAATAATTTAATTGCAATTGACTTCAGTGTTGATTTAAGTAAAGTAAGCTCTAGTTTGAAAGCTTATAGTGCCATACAAAATAATTATGAATTGTSGCATCAACGCTTAGGTCATATTGGCAAAAGTAAATTTTTAGAATTGAAGAATAAACAAATGGTCTATGATATAAGTGAAATAAATAACGTAACGCCTAATGACAACTTGTGTGAAGCTTGTGTATATGGCAAAAGAACAAATTATATTTTGTGTTATTTTTCATTTATAAGAACCCAATAATCCTACAATCTTTTTATTTTAATTTTGTATATTTTAATTAAAACATAATTTAAAAAAAAGTAATAAAAAAATTTGATATTATATAATTATTTTATTTTATCCCATTAACGGGACTGTTCGTTACGATAATCGAATTTTTCACATAAGTCGTTAAATGTTTATAATACGAGTGATAATTTTTTAATAGAAAAAAAAAATCATGTTTCTTTAACAAACTTAATAAGGAGAAATTCAATTTTCATGTTAGTTCTCACGATAATAAATTTTTCCAAATTAACATATATGACCTTGTTTCATTGTTTTAACCAATCTTATGCTCTCTCTCTCTCTCTCACTCTCACTCTCTCAACGATTAAACGTTTAACGAGGCTTTCTCAACTCGTTAAGCATTATCCTTATTATACTAATTATTCTCGATAATAACAAAATTCATTTAATTTCTTCTCAAATCAAAAATGATCGTCTTAAAAAGAATCTGATTATTAAAAAAAAAAAAAAAAGGAAAGAACAAACACTGAAAAAAATATTATAATTCATTTCTTGTTGTTTGTAAAAAATAATTTCATTTAAATAAACAAATATTGAAATAACGTATTATTATGTAAATTAAACAGAAAAAAAACAAACACTGTAAAAGATATTATAATTAACTTCTTGTTGTTTGTAAAAAAAAAAAAAAGTTCATTTATTAAAAAAATATAAAACAAATATTGAAATAACGTATTATTATATAAAATATAAAAAGAAAAGAAAAAGAAAATGAGGAAGAAAAACGTGTTAATAAGAAAGAATTCATTGTTTTTCATAGTACCTTTGTAAATTGTTGAACGTTTTCTATAATACGAACAATATTTTTCTCAAGCATTGCTTCCGTGTTTGCTATTTTCTTGGTAAAAAAAAAAAAAAAAACATGAAAATGTAATACAAAAAGAAAGATAGAAAATAAGATTGTAAGTAAAGCAGATATTAAATGTACGACAGGGTGGTAATGGCCAACGCAACAGGCTTATAAATATGTAAATGTATGTTGGTTGTATATACATATATATACAACAACAAACGTACATACATACACACATACGTGTGAGAATAATAGTTTGTGAACGGTAGTTCGTAACTCTAAGAAGAATGAACGAATGAACACTCGTTCGTATGCGAGAGAAACATAAGTTCGAGTAAAAGAAAATGAAGAACAAACATAAATAAAAAAAAAAGGAAAAAACAATTTCCACTTTCCTCGTTAGAAATAATGTTCTCCTTTATGAGATGATACTACGATAATCACCGATGATGCTATTAAAAATATATATTATTTTTATTAAATATAAAAATTAATTAATTAATTTAAAAAAAAACACACGGTTATGTTAATGCAATAAATTTTAATATTAACCCACCGAGTCTGATTTATTATGGTTATTAAATCATTTTAATCTATGACAAAATAAAAACTAATTTCGTGATTAAAATGAAAATTTAAGGGAAACAAATATAGGGATAAATTATTTCTTAATATATAATTATTATTATATTTAATAATTAATAATATATAATAATTAAATATAAGAAAGAAATTATTTCTTTTAAGATGGCCCATTTGTTCATTTGTTTTATTTTTTTCTAACAATCATTAATCATTTCTCAGTTAAAATATTTAGTTAATTATTTTTGTAGAAAAAAGGTGAAAGGGTGAAATACGTTTATAAAAATACATCATTTGATTATAAGATAAATCTAGTTATGTCTTTTTCTTTTTCTCTTCTTCTATTTTTATTTTTATTTTTCGTAAATAGAATTTGAACGTTTCACTGTTCAAATGACAAAAATAAAATTAAATCTTTCATCTTCTTCTTCAAATTGCCGAGATATATCATCGATATGAAACTCCATACCTCGCGTTTCATATTTATCAGATAATCTTGATACAGATACGCGAATGGTAGGTAAGATAGAAGGGAAGACATTTGATTTACGATTTAGTAGAACATGTACGTACTTAGTTTTCCCGTCATTGATGAGGTAAAATAAAATAATGGATAAACAAACTAAACTAAACGAAACAAAATCATGAAATAAAAAGATTCAAGAATATATATGTACGTATGCATGAATGTATGCATGAATGTATGAATGTATGTATGAATGTATGCATGAATGTATGAATGTATGCATGAATGTATGAATGTATGTATGCATGTTTATATGTATGAAGGTATGTATATATGTGTGTATGTGAGGAGTACGATGAGAATCCCCCGTTGCACGAAGGAAAGAACTTTCGATTCGTCAATGTCAAGGGAGAAGAAAAGACAAGGAAGAAAATTGTACGCACGAGGTTGATGATCTTTCATACACAGTGATCCTATTACATTTCATCGTCGTTGTCGTCGAGTACTTGTCGGCCTCGAGTGAGATCACGATTGAACTAGATCTATCGATCTCGATCGGATCTTGATTTAATTATTTCATTATTTCAATGTTTTTCCTTTCCTTTCTTTTATTTTTGTTTATATATTTCAATCTTAAAAGTATATTTCATTTTTATTTTTTCTCATGTTCTCGTTGTCGTAATTATAATATTTATTATTATTATTATATGCCATTAAATGAATATTAAATTTGTACTAAAAAGGTATCAAATTAATTTCTATATCTTTATTAATATTAATTATTATATTGTATTATATATAAAATAATTATGTTACTATTACTATAGGTATTTTTAATATATATATATATATGTATATTATTTTATTTTTAATATATATATTAAATTTGTTTTTTAAAAGAATATCAAATTAATTTTTATATCTTTATTACTATTAATTATTATATTGTATTATATATACAAAATTATTATGTTACTATTATTATTAATATTTTATATACATATATTAAATTTGTATACTAAAAAGATATCAAATTAATTTCTAATTCTTTATTAATATATATATTAATTATTATATTATATATATTATATATGAAATTATCATATGTTATTACTATTACAGATTTATTATTATCATTATTATTATTATATACCATACTAAAAATGAATTTTTACAAACACTGAATGTTCTTACTAAAATGATATTAAATTATGCTTTTTAATACCTCATTACAATCCTACATAAAATTATAATATACACAATTTTAATGATATTATTTAAATAATAATTATATATATATATATTTTTGATTTGGAATAAGTTTGAAAGAAAGAAAAGTGAAATTTTGGGGTAAAACCTTATTCGGTAAAAGGTTTCGTAGGTTGAAAGTGTTTGGCTTTGTGGCCGGGGGCAGAAACTTTCGATTCTCGTTGATCTCAAAAAGGAAATCGTTGAATCTTCTTTCTTTCTCTGTCTCTCTCAATTGCATATAATCGTCATCTATCTTTCTTACTCTTTCATCAACATTTATATCTCCCGTGTTCGGTTTCTCTCACTCTACTCTCGCGATTCTTCTCCTCTTACTCCCCCTTTCTCCCCCCTGTACTCTCGTCCATACGAGAATCTAGGTCAACATGGGTTGCGTTCACCTTCCAGCAAAAGCAATGTCTTCCAAGGAAGGTCGTCGCTCGTCTGGAAAGCCGAACGAAACCTTTTTTTTTTCTTTTCTTTTTTTTTTATTTGTTCTTTTTTTCTCTTTCCTTTCCTCTCCTTTCCTTTCCCTTTCTTCAATAAAGATGTACCATCAGCTATATGATGCATCAACACACCCATCTAGTTTTACCATTTTGGGTTTACGTAATTTCCACGAATTTTAACTTTCATATTTTCTCTGATCTTTTATTATTTTTTTATTTCTTTTTTAAAGAAATATTGTACGTTATTTCGAAGTTAAACGCATGTGCGTGCAAAATATGACGTTATCGTATAAATAAAGGTTAGGTTATGTTCAAATGTTTCGCGTATTCATCGAAATCTATGACCAATAGATGGCGCTGGACTTATCTGTATCTTTTTCTTATTTTTTTATATTAATTAATTATTTTATAAATAAATTAATATAATTAAAACCTAGCTGTATGCAAATGCGACGTTGTGTCAAAATTTCAAGACAATCGGTGAAGTATTTTTAGAAATAAATGATAAAACGTTTAAAACTCATGTACTAAAGCAAATATATATTATTTGATTACATGTATATAATCTAGTATATATATATATATATATATATTTTTTTAATTATACATTTTGTAATTCTTTTTATTGATATTTTAATCGTGGTGATTTATTTTTGTTAAATACAAATAAGTTGTATTGTAAAGTTTATATTTATATTATTATTATTCGAAGACTTGAAAATACTTGAAGAGATTGAAAATTATAAAAAATAAATACTAATATTATATTATTATATTATATTTAATATTACTATTAATATTAAAAAAAATAATACAATTTTGTGTTATATTCTGTAATAAAACAAAAAGACTACGATTTTCATATGTGTATTTTTATTAAGTTTCATTAAAGTTTCCAAATTTGAATAATAATTTCCAATTATGTGGAAAGTAATTTAACTAAATTTCAATCTTTTTGCACATAAATTAATTTAAGATATTAAATAATCAAATAAAATAAATAAACACACAAAATTAACACTAAACATTGAAATAAATATAACTCTACCACGACCAAAATCTCAATAATTGTTAATAACGATTTATAATTGTGATTGTGATCGTAATGGTAACATGAAAAACCATATAAGTAGAACTCATATATAAAACACGATCATAAAAACAAACCGTAAAAAGAAATAGTTGTGAGTAAAAAAAAAAAGAAAGGAAAAGGAAAAACCAATGACTATTAAAACTACAAACAACATAATAAATTCAACACCATATAACCAATAATAAATCGGATAATTTATACAAACAATTTTTGTATACCCTTATCTCCCTTAACCGATCCGAAAGATACTAAATCTTCTATATTACATTACACATGTAAATACAAAAATAATTAAAAACAAAAATTTAAAAAAAAGGTGTCATAAAAGTGTTGATTATAATTAAAACTTATTATTTTGTTTTGTTTATATTTTCTATCAATACCGATATCTCGAATTTAGATATTATTTATCGATATAACTAAACTTTCAACTAACCATAAGTAAATAAAATAAAAACACATTTGCATATACAGATGGATACATTTAATTGGCCGATCAATTAAAATCGTTTCATGATTAATTAAATTCGAGTAATTAAATAAGTTACATTTAAAATACTAAAAAGAAAATACATTACTGATATAAAACTTCAAATATCTCGTAAACTATTGACATTTCGATGACCTTCACTTAATACTTTTTAACGCAGAATAAAAAAAGGAATCGAATGGTATAAAAAATAATACAGAGTTCCATTTAAAAAATAAGTGCAACTGCATCTAGCAGGTGCATCGATGCATTTTCAAAAAAAGTAAGGTCATAGGAAGGTGACATGTGATGTGCCATATAACTTTTTCCTTTATCATTTTTCTCTATTGTTGCTTAAAAAGAAGTTATTATCCGTCCCAGTTACAAGATTCACCCTGTACATATATGCATATGTGTATGAGTATTTTAAGTATGTGTGTATCTCATGTGAAATGATCGTCACTCTATTCGTTATGTTTAGGCTTGTCGAGGATGCATCTTTGTAAATTGATACTTAAGACTATTAGAAAGCGCAGGTATACTCATCTTATGGAAAGCGTTTGCTTTTATCTGATCATCCGGCTTTTATGCTAAAAATCATGTGAGTCGTCGTATACATATATATATACATATATTTATACATATGTATATGCTTCTTTCTTTATTTCTATTTTTTTTAATTTGTTCCTTTTTAAGTTTTTTTTTTTTTTTTTTTAATGAGAAAACGAGAGATAAATAGATAGGGAAAGTATTAGATGTTTCACACGTGAAAAAGATTTTCTTTGATTCTTTCGACAGACACATGACTCTTAATTAATACAACAATTAGAAAGTTTTCTTATTACTTACACGTAGGTAGTTGGGGTATTTGGGCTGCTTTTGTAGTACCGTGCCTCGTTATAGTAATCTGTAAATTAAATCAAAAGAATTTTATTCATTTTAGATATTATTCTAAATATTAGTATCATTAAAATTAAGATTTCTTTTAAATGGATTGATAATTCTCTTCATATATAAATGGTCATTCCTCGAGGGCGTATATATACGCCAGCCGTAATGAAAGGGTTATAAATATATCTTAAAAGAAATATCTTATATCACACATCGTAAATAAGCAGATAGATTTAACAAAAGACTTAAAATCAGCTGCCGGGCGCCGTATCAGCGCCGTTCGAGTTGTCGCTTAAATCTGCCGAGTGCAAAGGTTTAATATTACATTTTACACTTTAATCGATAGAAAAAAAAAAAAAGGATGGAAAAAAGAAGAGACTGTTTGAAACTGACATTGTTTGAAACAAGGAAAAGATTAGGAACAATTTTCTAACGTTAAAGAAAACTTTATCTTAAATCCATCATTATCATCATCATCATTATCATCATCATTCTGAAGTTCTAAGCAATTTGTCATTTTCAAATCGTTTTGTATGAAAGCAAAACGTACGTTAGAGAGATTATAGTTAAGTATGTACAACTATTACTACTACTACTACTACTACTACTACTACATGTATCTAGTAGCCGGTTTTCTTTTTTCTTTCTCGTCTAGTAATAGGGGAACGGGATGCAATTACGTTATATACCTCGTGTCCGTCGTCACTCTTAATCTAAGAATAAACTTGGCGCTTGTCTTGTCTTTACTTGGGTTTTGCGTGTTTTACCGTAGTATACGCTAATTAGGAAGACGATTTTACTTTTAACGTACGATAGAAGAAGAAGAAGCAACTTTGCCACTTTTTTACTTTTCTTTTTCCTCTCTTCTCATTTTCTCTTTCTTTTTCATTAACAACTGGTAAGATATAAGATTCTGCGAACCCTTATGCACTTTTAAAACACCCTTAAATACTCTTTTGATTATTATATTTCTTCTTTGCTCATTTACATCCTTGAAAAACCAGCAACCAATATTTTTCTCTATTTTTGTTTTATTCATTTAATTTTCACAGATTAATTTTCAATAAATATTCTTGACTCGTGAAATTTTATGTAAGATTTTTCATACGATAAAATAAGATCGAGATGTTTGAAATAATAAAACAAAAAAAATAAAATAAAATGAAATTTGTGTAATAGGAGGCACCAGAGTGATAAGTATTTTTAATTACGTCGATACGTTATAATCGATATTATTATTATTAATTTATTTAGTAATTAAAAATTATTCTTCTAACATAGATCGATTTAATAAACTTGCCGATATAATGGTCAACGTTTAATTTAACACCCATATCGATGCATAATCTTCTTATGGGGATATTTATCTATCGCTCGATTATCGTAAATTGGATGATGTTAATCGTTTCGTAAAAGGCGAGTTAAATTGGTCATTTACGTCAAGGTCGTTTTAAAACGAAAGGGAAAATCTTACATATAATACGTAAATATATACATATATACATATGTTATGTATAACATTATGTTATGTGTACACATGTATAAACTTGTATAAGAAAGAAAGGCTAACTCTAGGTATCGATAGATCATTTGACATTTTCAAAGATGACTTTCATCAGCAATGAGTCATTTCCTTCTTCGATCGATTATCATATTATCCTTGAATGGAAAAAGAAAAGAAAAAAATAAAATAAAATTAAATTAAATTAATCTTTTTCACATTTATATAAAATTAATACGAATTTCTTGGTAGTAGATTGAATTTTTTTTTGGAATTGAAATGGAATTTATATTTTTGCGAGATTATAGTAGTTGCATCGAAAGTATCTAATATTAATCTTATCTACGAGATAGATTTCACCATTGTTCGTAGGAACGACGCACGTATTTAAAGTGGGCGGTCGTTTCATCGAATTATTTAGAAAGTGTGTTTTATACGTGTGTGTGTGTATGTATGTATGCTTGTGAATATACATATAACATTTGAAATTTATCTTTTGTATAATAACACGACATTTTCGGATTAATAAATAACAAATAAATAAATAAAAAATAAATATAACAAAAAAAAATGTAAAATGGATAGATAAAAATAAAATGAAAAATGAAAAGGAATGAAAAGAGAAGAAAAAAATGGATAGAAAAATAAATAAAATGAAAAATGAAGAGAAAAAAAAGAAAATAAAAAATGGAAAGAAAAACAATAAAAAAATAATTTTTACATAAAATAAACTTTTCATTTTATTTATTTATTATAATTCATTTTATTTATTTTATATTCAAAATAAATAAAATGGAAAGGAAAAATGAAAAGGAAAAATGAAAAAGAAAAAAATGCAAAAAAAAATATTGAAACATGAAAATGCAAAATGTTGTCAAAGTCAATGTTTAGTTTAAACAGTAGCTTGATTATGATAACCTTATGATCAATTTTATTGAAACGTTAACCTGTAGTTCAATGTTGTTAACAATCTCCTGAGGTTTTATCCGCCTACATTTCGTCATTGATTTCGCTACAAACCTCTGATGATGTCACGGCACCAATTGTGGTAAAACTCGTTCTTTAGATTCTCTTAGAATAGGTTACTCGAGATTCGAGGAAAATGCGAGCGTTACGTTATAATAAGAAATTATCACTCCTTTCTCTCTCAATTGTCTATTTTATGAGATACGAAGTATCTACAATTTATTTATCGTCTTTTTATTAACTCGACTTATCGTGTATCTGTCCGAATCCTTATAATATCACACAATTATGCTAATATATTATAGCTTTAAATTTTATCATTAATTAAATAACATATTATTAATTAATTATATAAATTAATATTGTGTTGTCTTGAAAGGTTGTGCCGATTTTGATAGAAGATTGAAATGCAACCCATTTCAGTTTTTTTGTTGTTATACATTTATAAAATAATAAATATAACTATATATATATATAAATAATTATAAAAATAATATAATAATATATAATAATAAATATAATAATAAAATAACTTTAAAATTTTGTGATTCCAGAACTTTTCAGGTTTTTTAGCAAAAGAACTTTAATGCCATCTATCAAAAATCGGCACGAACTTTCCAGACAACCCAATATATATATATATGAAAATTATTAATGATAAAATAGATATAATATAGTAATAATATAGTAATAATATAGTAATATTTTTTTTGTAATCATTACCATACTTTTTAATATAATATTCAATATATAATAATATTAATAATTATTTTTAATATAATTCGTAAACGTTACGATGATATTTTAATATCAATAATAAAATTAAATTAATGTTTATTATTTATAATATATTTTTTATTTAAAATTTTTTTATTTATTTTTATTTTTTATTTAATTTATCATCAAATATTTGAGATTACCCTACCCTCCATATTTGAGATGTATGTATGTGAATCAAATATACTCATTTAAAATTTTAATAATAAAATATATACGGGATATATATATAATAATTATAATAATTTACTATATTAATAATAAATAATATACTTTTATATATATATATATATATAAATAATTGTATATTTCACGCATTTTTACCGAATTTTGTTACAAATTACAGGAAGCTATCATTTGACCATGTGTGTTAAATTTAGTGTTAACTTTACGAAATAAAAAGTAGCTTTACGAAATAAAAAGTAGAATAAAAGGGCTTTTAGAAAACTCTCCGTCGATAAGGTAGATTTTACTAACCCTACCATGAATAAGATATATTTTTTTTAATGTAATTGATTTATTTAAAAAATATTAAATGCGTTTATATTTATTAATCTCGATTTTGAATCTGTCTTAATAAAAAAAAAAGAAAAAAGAAAACACAAAATAAATAAATAAAATAAAATCCTCTTTTCCTTTTCATGTATGTAGGGATAAATGATTTAGGGTGAGAGGTGCGAGGTGAACATACACCCAGTTTAATCCTACTAATAAGATTTATTTAAAACAGGTATTAGAAAAGGTACAATATTAGTTTCACAATCTTACGGTTACAACTTAGATGAGCGACTGAATTCTTACGACTGTTACAMCTGATACAACTGCGACTGTTACAACTGATATCTAACTAAGGCTACGACTGCTACCGTTCTACTTCTACGACTGAGTCTACATTACTTCTACGACTGGGACTGCTTTACTTCTACCCCCGAGACTCTGCTTTCTTATTCCTTTCCATGTCTTTTATATCAGAAATCATCTACACCCCTTTTTGAGAGGGAAGAAGCTTACAAATCT
>NW_015149038.1:644422-687897 GCF_001465965.1 Polistes dominula | reverse complement strand
AAATATATATATATAAAATGTATCTGATTAAAAAATAAATTCTAATAATTAATATTTAATTTAATTAATTTAATTAATTTATCAATTTTATCATTTTTATTCACAGAGATGATTATTAATTATTTATATATTTTTTGAAGTGTAATTTGTTAAAAGATGATAACGATAAAATTGAATGAATCGTATGAAACGATATGAAAAGAAAAAAAGCATAAAAATAAAGAGTGAAGTTTTATAGAACACTACAAAAATCTGTCTATATGAGTATACGTATATGTGTGTATGAGATACATGTGAGATACATACGGAAATACATTGATAATTGTTACAAGGTGCATTAATTTATAGAATAATAAGTGAGAACGTGACATACCTTGAAATTGTTCGATATATCGATTAAATACTTGTTTAAATAATAAAAAAAAACATGTGTGTGTGTATATATATATATATTATAGTTAAAAAGCAGATAGTATAAATTCGGGGTACCTTCCTCTTCAAAATCCACAGTTAGACTGACACGTTGTCCCCTATGAATGTACTTTTATTGATTGCTGTTTATATGACTTTCCGTAAAAGGAAATTCTATTTATTAAGATATATTATTTTAGTTATACATATATAGCCTTCAAAAAATCATATAAACAATGTTTAATAAAAGAACGTTCATAAAAAATGATGTACCAGTGTAACGGTGCATTTTTAAGAAAAAATTACGTACAACTTACACTTTGTAATTTTAAACAACAATATACATTTGTTTTAATTAATTAACAATCTTTTAAGATATATTTTATATTCTAATATACTTTACTAATATTTTTATATTATTTATATTTTTAATAATTTAAACTATAATAAAAATAAAATAAATCACAAACTCTTCGTAATTTTAAACAACAATATACATTTGTTTCGTTTAAGTAACCATTAAAGTGCTATGGACGCATATACGCGTTTGTTAATATTAATATAAAATAATGTCATATGTTTATATTAATTAATTAAATTATATTCACAGAAAGAAAAACTTTAATTATTAAATATAATTTATTATCCGTTCCTACAAAACATTTTAGTTAAAAGTATTCAGCACTCAAAGGGATTTAAAAATGATTTAATATTTATATATAATTAAAGTAAATAAATGAATTTATTTCGAAATTCATTTTATATAAAAATGTTGAAATCTTGTTTATATTTTCTGTCTATCGTGTTCGTTTCGAAAAGATTTGAATTTCGTGATCCGAAAATCATAGAGAGGGGTTTTTTTCGGTACAACGAGACTTCTTCAAAGAAAGACACATTTGTGGTATATTGTACCAGCAAAGGATTACATAATCTTCGACATTCCTGACCAACATACTACACTAACCGAGCACGCGTGTTTTCTGACACGAAGAGCGATATGAGAGAAAGTCTATTATATATATATATATGTATATGTGGAGTAACATGCATTTGTTGTATTAACAGAAAAAAAAAGAAATTAAAATTAACATTTAAGGTTTAATTATTAATATTCTAACAATTTTATGATAATTGAAAATTTCTCTAATATCAAATATTTTCTAATATGCTGTTGTTTAACAGCATTTATTTAAAACATTTTACGCGATACAAAAATTAACAACAACAGCAACAACAATAACAGACTGTTTTCAAATTACTCACCAAAAGATACGTCAGCACGAACCCCCGCCAGTCCATGGCTAAAATAAAAGAGAAAGTCTTATTAATAACTGGGTCGAACTTCCATGAATAGTAGTATGGTCGTCCGCGCAAACATTGTCCATGCGTGGTGTTGTCACGCAAATGACTGAGATATTAAAAAATGAAAAAAAAAAAAAAAAGGAAGAAAATATATACTTTTTTTCTTCTTATACTTTATCCTTACATCATACTTTTATCATTACAACATCGGAAAAATAAAAGTAAGGAAAATTTATTAAAGTACAACAGAATAAACAAGAAAAAATGAGAATTTTGGTTTAACGTACCGTATTTAATTATTATATTTTATTGTTTATAAAAAAGAACACATTTTAAATAAGATAAAACGAAAAGAATGTAATTGTAAAAGATCGGAGAACAGCAGAACGCACGAGATTCCACGAGGGTTAAGGTCGTTTCTGATAGTAATGCCGGTAGTTACACATACATAAACACACGTATTATATACACATTGAAAGATTCGTTTTACGTATACATCCATTCCAACACGTTTTTAGAAGGGTTAGTAGAATTCTCCACACTATCGTAGGTTTCGTCGCGTGAGAAAGCAAACACACGAGTTAACTCCCATAAACGTGAGCCTAACGCAACGTTCACTTTTTATAAAAGAAGAATCGAGAGTGAGATAGTGGAAAAAGAGGAAAAAGAAATAGAAGTAGAAAAAGAAGAAGAAGAAGAAGAAGAAGAAGAAAATAAAAGAAAAATAAGAATATGAATAGGAATAAAAATTATTAGTAGGAGAAGATAAATAAAAAGAAAATTAAAATGAAGAAAAATAAAAACGGAGAACACGACCTCGACCGTAAACGAGAGGACCACCGTGATCGAAGTCGAGCGTCAGCCGCCATTTTGCACGCACTCAAGATCGAACGACCACGTTACGTTAAATCTTTTCATTTTCGTTTTCCCTTTCCTTTCCGATAATGTATTTTTGATACGTATATATAAAATATTATTTCTCGAGTTTGGTATCGATAATGGTGTCGGATCGACATCTCGCGAGATTCTGTTGCCTTTCCACCTTCTTCTATGTCTTCGTACCGCTAGGATGCTTCTATTACAGGGCTGTATCATGATTTGGTACTATCATGACCAGGGCTGTATCGAATAAATCTCTGATAAAAGTCTTTATCCTATTATATCTATTTATCTATTTATTCATCTAAATAAATTATTTTTATTTCTAATTTAATATAATTTATGATCATATTTCAATGTTATTTTTTGGGATTTTTTTTTTTTAATATGTGGGAGGGAAAATAAAGAAGAAAAGAATAGTAATCAAAAATGAATAAACCATGAGGGCAAGTTTGTTCACGGAAACAGATGTCACGCGGTTGGCTGATCGACCCTCTTTATATTCAAACGAAAGAAAGGAAACCGAAAATTTCAAGGTCTCCGAGAACACGTAAGCCTAGTTAAAATTAAACACGAGTAAAATCATTACAAGATACGATTTGTAAATTGAAATAAACGATTATTTTCCTAATATTGTATGGGAAATAGAACAACGTTGGAATATTGATTGCGAATCTTGCTTATTATTACAGTGTTCGGTATATCTAGCTATACCTATATATAAGTATAATCGGTACGTAGTGTAATCGGAGAAAATTATCTGGCGTTGAAATCACCACCAGTAAGAGACTTCAATGCCTCCTCCTTCCTCGATTTAATTCTCAAGTTCAGCGTATATCAACTCCCGCATATACACTTATATTCTTTTGGAATCCACTTAATAAATTTGGAAAGCATTCATTAAAAATAATCATACTTTTATTGTAACGTTTACGTAGGTTAAACGCATCATTTAAAGTCCGATATTTTCTTTTAAGAGTAGGTAAGTACGTAATTTTGTTGGTTTTACTACTATTTTCTTCTTTTTTTTATTAACTTACGTAATCAATCCAGGATAACTACTTCTTCCGATATTACTTTCGCTTTTCACGAACGCGATCTCCTTCACGGATTTGTCTAACGCACGAGATTGATATACCTATATATGTATATACCTATTACATATATATGTAATACATACATATATATATATAGATTTAGCGTAGGACGATTGTCGATCCTTGGGTACTCGCATATTTGGTTAAAGCTCGCCCACGAACATGATAACGATGACGACAGTAACGACGAGGATGATGATGATAATGATGATAATGTCGAATCGATGATGATGATGATGATGATGACGACAAGCCTTGAGCTCGTTTTCCATTGAATAATCCATCGTCATTAAAGCGACTATTAGATACCATAATTGTCGCGTGCTTCCTACGCCACTGGTTATGATTAAACGGGAGAAAATGTATTCCCTATACGCAATTTCCCGTTTAACCATAATGTCCAACCTTCGAAATTGTTTTTATCATAAATACTGTGCATTTTGATATGAGAAATGAAAAAAAATATTTAAAAAGTAAATGGAACTTATTTACATTAAAAGATATCTTCTGGTTTTTTTTGTTTGCTTTATATATTTTTTTATTATTTTATCTTTTTTGTATTGATCCTTTTCATTTGACTTTTGATATTAAATATACATATTTCAGATATATCGGCAACGCCCTTGAAAGTCTCACGAGAATGTAATAACCGTAGAATTTCTACACGCGCGCGAGCACGACATGGCGCCATCTTGATCTCTTTGCGGTTAAATCAGTCAATGTGATCTCGATATATGCAAATTTAAAATACAGCGATTTATATGAAATGAGGGTAAATAAAAATTCGAATTTTTAACGTGTATTAATTAATAATAAATTACACTTCGTGAGAATACGTATCGACTCAATCTGAGATCATTTTTATTCGTAGAACATCAATTTGCGATTTCAAACGACCATACCAAATAATTGAATTCAATCAAAAAGTAAAAAGAAAATTGTATATAATCATGCAAAAATACAATTGTTATTTTCTTGTTTATCTTACCTGCTGATCCGTTACCGCCAAGACTTCGAAGTAGAAGATACAAATCGATGAGGATTCCAGGATGTCCGGCACAATGTCGAACGTGACGAGGAGGGTTAAACTCCACACGAGAATAATCGAGTTCACTCGCGTCCCAACGATTAGATTAAAACTTGGAATTGAGGGAAAAATACGAAACGTACGAAAGAAACGAAACAAAACGAAGGAAAAATAATAAAATAAAATAAAATGGAACACATAAAAAAAGGGGTGGTACGAAAAATTCGTCTAAGGCTCGACTGATCGATCGATCGATCGATCGTCAATGACGCAAAGCGCGCGAAAAATACTGGGCTTTTGAAATTGGTCGTAGTCGACCTATCGAACTTTCGCTTCTCGTCCTCGACGACCTTAAGGTCCACCTCGCGTACGTCGACATCCCAATGATCCTGTTTTCTTCCTTTCTCGTTTCTTCTTCTTCTTCTTCTTTTCCTTATCCTTTTCTTATTTCTTTCTCTTTCTCTTTCTCTCTGTCTATTTTTTTCGATTGCCAATACGAAGACACCGGTTCTACGACTTCCACTTTTGGATTTCGTTCGTCACGTCATAGAATGTTGCCAATTTTGGAAATCATCCATCGTTACGTTTTCTACAAACGATATATTATCAACAATTGTTTAACATTCTGTTTTTTCTTTCGTATTCAAATAAAATATCTTCACACTGTTACCGCACTGAACTTAATTTATCGAGGTTTCGAATTAGCTTTCATGATTGGCCGATTTTAAAACTGTCAAATAACGCGGGATTTTAATCGTCGAAAAGATCGAGGACAGATCAAGAGACGATGTTAATTTCTCTTTTAAAAATAAAGAGACAGAGAAAGGGAAAGAAATATAGAACTTACGTTAGAATCTTGATTTTCTTTTTTCTCTCATATCGAAGTTTTTCTTCAAAACTGTTTATCTAAACAACCATCATCCTCGTAGTAATCGAGTAACTTTTTTACTTGTTTCTCTTCTTGATTTTTTGATTTTGTTATTGTTGTTGCGTTTTTTATCGGGTATACACTGCACATAAACTCCCGTGTTTAGTATTAGGAACGATTTTTAAAACGACAGTTGAACGGCAGTGATGGAGGAGAAAAAAAAGAAGAGAGAAGGTTAAAAAAGTCACGGAGAATAAAGTACTAAACCGTTCCGGTCGACGCGAGCCTCCAGACTGAACTGATGTGAGTGAGCTCCTCTGGGGTACTTCGTGCTTCTCCGTGAATGTTCGCGAGAGGGAGGGAATGAGACGACGAATGTGACTGGCCGTTGAGATAAGCTCGGAACCACGCATATATATATATATATATATATATATATATATATAATCTCACTTACGTGTTTGAGTAAAAGATAAAGAAAGAGAGAGAGAGAAAAAAAGAAGGAAAGAGAGAGCGAGAGAGAGAAATAGAAAAACGTAGCGCGCGGCCATTCGAATGTTGAAGCAAGACGCCTACCTTTTTCTCTAACACTCGTCTCGACGTCCACAAGCCGTGAGCGAAAGAACTAAAGAAACAAATAAACCGCGAAACCAAAGGAAAGCACGTTCTATCGTTCGCGTGTAAAGAAGAACGAGACGAGTAGAGTCCACGTTTACGTCATCGCTCGAATTGGCAACTCTATCCGTGATGGCCTTTGAAATGGACCTCTTACCTTCCGAAGATTCTCAACTCTATCCCATATATGATCCATCACTTTGTCACTTTCTAATTTTAAATCGTTTTTATATAAATCGAAAGTTAATTCGTTCTGTCAATTTTCTCGACAATTAGTTTAATTATTAGTGATACGTTAAATATAATACTAATGAACACGTTTATGTACATAATTCGAATATTCCAATATGATCGATTTATTAAACAAATTACGTACTATTTTGTTAAAAAAAAAAAGTAATAATACATTTTTATTTTCTTTTTCCTTGTACCTAGCCAAATGTACGGATTTTAATTTTTATTTTAAATGAGAGATTACGTGTAGTTTTGTTTGTTTTTTGTATTTTTTTTTAAATGGAGCGTCCGAAAAAATGGTTCAGAGGCGCCATCTGTTAGAAAACAAAGTAACTTCTAATTAATTGAACTCATATGCAGCCTGCACGTTGAAATTTTTTTTAATATTTCTTTTATTCTTTATAAAGTATTTTAGTATAAATACATATTATTTAAAAAGGTGTAAATAATCTTAAATGAAATAAAAACTGCCAACAATTCTATCTTAAAAAATACAAATAATGTTAATTAAAATGTAATAACGAGCTGTACAAAATTACATTCGAAAGGAATCCTAAAACGTGCAAATTTTGTATAATAATTTAAAATGGCATTATATCGTGTTAATATGAACGCAACATCAATGATTTATAATTGTTATAAGTTCTGTGTTAATGTAACAAAATTAGATTTATCAAAAATACAAACGACAGTAAAAAATGAACAATTTTCATTGAGATTCGTGTCTCCGTATTCAAGTAAGCAAATGAACATAACCTACATTTGATTCCACTGTTTTAATTACAATTGATGTCAGTTATAATTTTATATATCAATATAAAAATTTATTGATCATTTATAACTGACTGTCAAATATTATTTTCTATTTCATTATTTATATTTAATGTTTATCACATACTACAAACTTTATTTATTTAAGATTAATAATATCTAATGTATTATTTTTTCTAAAGCAGGGAGAAAAATAAATTTACAAAATTATATAAACAAGAGAAAACACGAAGCGTCTAGAAGTATAATAGTTCAAGTAGCAACATTTAAATCATGCAAGGAACTTTTACTTTTCTGCTCTAATTTTGGTCCTATAGAGAAAGCGTATTTTTATACATTACCAAAACAACATGTAGGTTAGATATTAGATTAATATTTTATTTTAAGTTTGTCTTTCTTTCTATTTAAAATTCGTATTTAATTATCTTTTTCGATATATTAATGTTAAATGACATTGCATAAACTTTAAATAATTTCAAATTACGATAATAGTGTTAAAGAAATACATTAAATTATTCTAACTAATAACGAAAAATAAATGAATTTCAGCAATTCGTCCTAATTGAATTTAGAAATAAAAACTCTCTTGATAATATCTACGCTAATACAGCATTCATGGATGAAAGTAATTATGTTCCCTGTAGAACAAACGTATTATGGTTTCGTAAAACAAAACAAGAGAAAACAAACCAAAAATATTACTTTGGATTACCAAAAATAAATGTCTGTAGTCCTTTAATAGTACAAGAGAATAGTATTAAAGATGCACTTATATCTTCATTATCGGTAAAATCTTGTGTATTTTTATTTCAACGATGTTTGACATATTTTCAACATTTATTCTAACGCATATTTAGTTTTTATAGATATCCAATCAAATGACAAATTTATATCAAAAATACAAATTAGATGAATTAGAGATAAGATTAAAATTTCAAACTATTGTTCAATTAGAAAAATGTTTCCAAGGTTTCTTTCCAAACATAACTATACATCCATTTGGTTCTTTTGTAAATGGTTATGGAAAGAAACTATCTGATCTTGACTTGATTCTTTTTACAGATGTTTGTAAAAAGGTAAGCATACGATGATAATAACAAAATTATTTATATCTATTTAAATAAATATAAAATATAAATTATCTTATTATAGGACAGTACATCAAACAGATTGGTATATCATGGGAAATCAACTAATATTGATGAAAAGCAACATACCCATGCATTTATGGGAGTATTAGCAGATTCTATGAAATATATTATACCTGGTATATTTAACGTACGAAAAATTTTTAATGCTAGGGTTCCTATTATTAAATTCCAAAATTTTTTTACTCACACGGAATGTGATTTGAGTTTGAGTAATACGTAAGTTTCAAATGTATTACTTTATTTGAAAAACAATTTTTTAATCTTGACTTTTGTTTCATAGAATTGCCACATACATGTCGGAGCTATTATTTTTATATGGTGAAGAAGATGAACGAGTGAGACCACTCGTATTTACAATTCGAAAATGGGCAGAAGATAATAAATTGACCTCTATTCATCCAGGGAAAACAATTACAAATTTTTCATTGACTCTATTAGTAATATTTTATTTACAACAAGTTGATATATTACCTGGCATAAATTCTATAACAACTTTTTCAGGTAAAGTTTATTATAAAAAAGAGTTTGGTATGATACTTAACTAAATCAGATCACTTAAATATATCTCCATTGTTGAACAAATTCTTTCTAATGTTACATTTCCTTTATGTAATAGTGCAACATTTTTTTTCTTCAAATTTTTTAATACAATTCATACAAAAGACAATATTTAAGTGATCCCATTTAGCCGAGACACTCTGTATATATTTATATTTATATATAATAATATTCTGTTATTTATTTTTTTACAGAAATATCAAATAATAATAAAAATAATGTCCGCGGTATATATACGAATTATTCGCCAAATTTGTCGAAATCACATGTAAATAATGATGCACATTTAAGTGCTCTTTTAATAGATCTCTTTAAATTTTATGCTACATTTGACTTTGGTTCTCAAAAAATTTGTTTGCGAACAGCTACTGCAATAAAATCAATGCACAATGCAGCATTGTATATATGTAATCCATTTGAAACAGAATTAAATGTTAGTAAAAATGTTAGTTTTAATGAAATACAACGCATGAAGGCATTAATGACAGTAGCAATTTCCAACCTTCAAAATACTAAACCTATAAAGACTAGAAAATGGGGTATTTTATCGATACTAAACTTCCCCGAATCACACAATGTAAGTATCAATGTATTAAAAATATTTGATAAAGAGACAAACACGGAAAATACTCAAGATGATAAAACGATAACAAATGTTCAAGAAAATGATGTTAGTGATACATTAAATGTAGAAACTAATGATGAAATTGTTACCAATAAAAATCTTATGTAACAGAAATAAACCAAATGTAAATATTAATAATATTATCTTATCAAGAAATTTGTAAGATATTATTGTAATAAACAATCATATTTCCTTTTTAATTTAATATGTATATATATAGAAATTATATAAAAAGAAAAACGATAAAAACATTTAAAGCATAAGAAAATAAAATTAGCACAAATTATATTCACGAAAACACTAACGTGTATAATACACAAAATATGTGTTTTAATCGTACAAATGTGTTAAACACAGAATTATGAAATTTTCTAAATAATTTATAATATTATATATGTGTGTGTAAAACAAAGCTAGATAAAAAGAACTACAGAATGAAAAGGTTCTATGTAAATAAATGGATATACGTACCTCAAAAACGAGGGAAAGAAATTGCAAAGAGAGATTTGAAACGAATTTGAATCAATGCAGAAACAACATATTCCTTAATTTGTATATTTTTACTTTATCAGCATTTCTGCATTACTTTTTTTCTTGTCATACATACTTATCGTTTACATCTGGCTATAATTAAAACGTCCTTAAAGCCCCTCTCACACGAAAAACCATAACTTCGTATTCCTCGAATTATTAATTTAATCATAATAATATACTTCCGGGCGACAATTTCTTCCATGATTTTTATTATTGCGATCGGTTTCGCGATCGTTAATGCATGTACGTGTATGTATATATATATATATATTTATTTTTTTCCTTGTAAGTATGCGTGAGTATTATTTTTTTATATGACGACGAATAAATATATCATCGTTAAGAATCCTCATATCGCACGACTCACCTCGATCAAGAGGATGAACAATGAACATGAATTCCGGTATAATAATCAACGATTATCGATTACGAGTACGCTTATCGGATTAGGCTATTCTTTCGTATGATGAGTACTCTCAATTAAATTCGTAATGTACTTGTGGCTGGCAGTGTTGTTTACTAACTAACTTGTTTTACCCGACCAACCGAACTGTGCGACGCGCACTTTTTATATTTCATATTTATAATTTCTATTCGACTGATATAATCGACACATGCACCGTTATTAAACGTTTTTTTTTTTTTACTTCTTCTTCTTCTTCTTCTTTTTGGTTTTTTTTTTTTTTTTTTTTATAATCAACCCTTAAACTGCTATCAAATTTTATATGGCAGCTTTTCTATAAGTGTTTAACAATGTTATTATTAATATGGATAAAATATCAATGGGTGTGATGTTGTCGATACTTCAGCTCGTTCTACTTCTCCTTTTTCTTCTTCTTTTTATTTCTTTCTTTTCATCATCATCAATCAAATGWAATTTTTCTTTAATATTGGAGGGATAGGAAAATGTTAACTTCTCAAGCTCGATGGCGCGCACAGTTTCTTCGTAAACGTATCCTCTACAATAATACTAATCAACATTCTAAATGCAACAACTTCCACTGAGAGGATAAAAGTTAATAATAATAAATGACTCAATGTTATTCATCTTACATCTAAGTCGGTTATTATAAAAGTGGTCTAAGTTTATACTTGAAATATTAAATATTAAAAGTAATCCATAAAATCTTTTAATTACATGAAATTTTTCTTTGTCATTATCCAAACATCATTTGTAAATAATTCAAATTCAAATGGAAAAATATTTAAAAGTAATAAATATGACTTATTATTAGACTATTTTTATAAACACTAAATCTTATCTATTTTATTTTAAATAAATAAATCAACCCTTTCACCATTCTAAACTTTCTCTCTCTCTTTCTTTATATTTAACGTAATTGATACTTCGAGTTATATAAAACATTTTTAATCATATTCCAATTATAAATCATCATCGTCTTACAGAAATATCTTTTAACATTCGATTTGAAATCGTATTATTTTGGGACATATTTATTTTTTATCAAAATGATGAAAGAGTTGAATTAAACAATTAAAAGATAAATACTGATTTGTTGTTGAAACAATTTCATTTTTAGTAAATACCTCTCAGTGACGTTTCGAGCAAAAAAAGTTCTCTCGATTCAACTTTATCTCTTACGTTTACGCGAATTCGACAGGATTAAAACATTTTCTACTTTTTTTATGTAGTACATGTCTCCATATATTCCGTCTTTGGTGTACACCTGTATCTATGTATTGTGTGTGTGTGTGTGAATGTATGTTGTGATACGTGTGCATGTTTTTTCTTATGTATTGTATCTTGCATATATTGTGTGTGTTTGTAAATACGTGTGTGATGCGTATATATATATATTTATCGAGACGTTTTCAAAATCCTTCGAAAAAATTCACGAAACGTTATTCTTTATGTTTACTTTTTCTTTTCTTCTTCTTAACAATACGTCTCGCGATTAACAACAAGTATATAATCACCAAAAAGATTACAGTCCTTCGGACAATACCATTCTAAATGTTTCTCTATAGGCTTTCATTTATAATTCTTCATCGGCACACTTTGAATTGATTTGAGAATCGTCATCGGAATATATTACGTTGAAAACCTCTTTCTTGAAATGTCTAAAAATCAAGAAATTGATTTAAGTACAAAAACAAATGAGCAAATTTGGAAAAAAAATAAAAAGAGAGAGAGAGAGAGAGAAAAAAAAAAGAAAAGAAAAAATGGGAGTATTCATTTCGATAATTGGGTTTAATTATTTTGTTTTTTTTTCTTCTTCGTAATAGGAAGAGTGTTGTTTTCGATAATTCGACTCCCTATAATCCCTTAATTCGTCTTGCTCTTACGATGATGACGATGATGATGAATAAGATGTTGACGTAAATGCGATCTGGTCTCTTGTACTGCTGCAACCAAGGTTCGTACAGCTTCCTCGTGACCCTCGAAGCTGTCTGCTCTCTTAAGTTGTCCCAGGGAGGAGGATGCACCTTCACTGGGTCCGCTTCTTTTGCTCTTTGGTCGAGGGAAGGTTTCCCAGGAACGCTGCTTCTGCACCAGAGATGACGTCGTAGGTGATCCGATCAAAACAACGAATGTTTTCCTGGGATCCTGTGAGGATTGACCTACCGTCCCGTCAACGATGCTCGATCTTCTGCTACCAGAACCGGTTGTACTTAGGCTGTCACAGCTGGCACGTCTGCGTCTTCGAACGTCACTAGGAGCCTTATCATCAGCATAGAAGACATCCTCGGAGTCGCTAGCCGGATACACCTTTGTACTTTTTCCACTGAATAGTTTTTGGTCGTCCGGTGGTATAGGATGTACTTGCGCTTGGACTCGTTTTTTGGCCTCGCCCATGCTAGAAGCTTCGGAAATTCGTTGATATTCCCCCTCATCACCACCTTTTGACGATGACGATAGAAAGCTTTGAAATTCTATATGAAATCTTTACAACTTTCTAACTTAAAATCTTATGTCTTTACCTGCTTGGTGAGATTGCGCTTGTTGATGTTGTTGTTGTTGTTGTTGCTGCTGCTGTTGACCGTCCGTACATCTTTCTGGTTGGTCGAGTGCCTCAGCTGATGTATCACCGGTTGTACCTTTCAAGGAACGATACAACGATCGAACCTTGCTACCCGAAGAATGTCCTGGTGGTGTTTTAGGTTTCGTACCATCGGGTGACTTTCTGGAACGTCGGCTTTGACTACGGTCCCGACTACCGTCATCTCTTCCTGGTGATTTCTTACGATCCTCTTTTGTTCTAGCTTTATCAAGAAGCTCTCTCAGTACTCCTCTTTTTTGTTCGGAAGATTTAGTGGTACCGTATAGGAGTATGTTGCCACTAGAATCTAATACAGCACCAACACCCGATGGTGTCCGACAACGTGTCGGCATTTCTTTAGTTTCTAGAGAATCAAAAAGTATTATCGTATAAAAAGAAATTGTCGAAAAGTTAAGTCGAGTCGTCGAGAATTATTTGTATACCCTTCATGTAAAGAGCGTTGTCAACACTGGTCATAGTACCTCGTGGATGACGATGATCCTTAGTTGGTGCTTGAGTTTGTGGTTGAGGTGGTTCCTGCATCTGCAAGCGTGCTATATGATCTAATAAAGCTTGCAGGTGTTGACTACTGGATGCATCCGAAGCTGCCATGCTCGCTTCACCTGCAGTAACTCCTGTAGAAAACGATTTCACAAACGGTTCCAATTGTTGAGTAAGACTTTGTAATTGCTTCACTTCACTCCTTAAAGATAGAATATCATCCATCTACAGAAAATAAATTCATTGTTTAGAAAATAAAAGAATTATTAGAATAACATTTGAAATATGAATTTTCGAGATATACACCTGAGAATGGAAGATTTCTTTCTCTATATGAATTCTGCACAATTGTTCTTCCCACAAAGCATCAAACACGTTCCTCAATCGTTCCAATTCTAACTGATGATGTTCTAATTGTTGTTCTAACACACGACAATCTCTCGCCACATGCTCGTAACGCGTACCCACAGGCGGTGTATTAGCTCTTCTAAGTAGTGCGACGTCTCGATGGAGTTCTCCTAAACGTTCCTTCACTGTCATCAGTTGTTGACTTAGTTCTTTCAATTGGGTATCGAAGGTGCGACAATGGTTGGAAAATGGCCCACCGTCATTTCCGTTCTTCGGCTGGATTCTCTGAGCAGGCTTGCTGCTCTGTTAGAAAAATGTATTCCTGATATAATGATAAAGCTTACTAAGATTTACCACAATACAGTTACAGTAATCGTGTTGACTGACTACGATATCCGACTACCGTTCTCTATTACCGAATAAAACACACTGAGAGCCTGGTGTAGCCAACGCGCTACAAAAAAGTTTCTTTCTAATTTATCTACAAGCTACCACGACATTTTCAAAACAAACATCATAGTAAATCCTGTAAACAAAAGTACTTACACAGAATTGTGTGCGAGAAATGCAGTGAAAAACAAACTTGTAATGTAAAATTAAAAATAGGTATCGATGCATAATGAAGTGTTTATGAGTACCTGTATAACCTGCGGTTCCTGCTGGCCCATCGTGTGAGTCTGATCGTACAATGATTCTTTTGGTGTTTGTACCTGACCAATAAAAGGCTGTAACGTACGAGCAAAGTCGCTTTTATAGTTTGTCTTCAAATGGGCAGCAAGTAGAGGGGGTCTCGTAGGGTGTCCAAGTTGAGCTACACGACTCAATCTTTCGAGCATAGGATGTGCGAGTTCAAGAAATTGATATTTTGTCGCACCACTTGTAAAAGCTGTACACAGCATTAAATGCATTTGTAATATTGGAACTGCACTACCCAAGGATAGTAATCGAGTCCGAACCATTCTTTCCTTAGTTTCAAATTGACGTTGAAGTTCCGTTAAAGCGGAAGAATGAGTTTTATTAATTGCTTCTTGCATTCCTTGACAAAATGAATTTAATGCGCGTTTTTCTGATTCTAGGCTATGACGTAACTCATCCAACTGTGATTTTAATGCCAAAACTCCATCTCTTACGCCTGCTTGTAATTCGCAAATTGAATTTGCTGCTCTTTCCATTTTTTTTGAAGCCTGTTGCCAAGCGCTTTCGATGTCCACACAATGTATTCGAGCATCTGCTGGTGTATCACGAAAACATGTTGCACAAAGCATACATTTAGCGCTTTGACAATACATGATGTATTGCTCCCCATGAGAAGGACAACGACGTTGAGTATCCTTTGCACATTTGCTCATATGCACCACTTCGTGAGTGGAGAACATTTTTGCACGGTGTGTATGTTCTCTGCAATGAGTACATAGAGCTTGCCCTATAAATTAATAAATCTGTATTGAGTGACGCATAGACTATAATATATTTTTGCTGGTATATAAAAAATAACATTAAATAATAGTAAAATATTTTATAAGAAAATACCACATGTTGTGCAGAAGAACATAGTAGATTTGTCTCGTTTATCACAATTGGCACATGGTGGATTTTCAGAATTGGCTAATTCTACTAGTTGACGTATTAACTGATCCAGTGGTGGTAATTGTGCTCCCTCTTTAAGTTGTGTTTGTTGCCTGTAAATATAAAACTATTAATATTTGATAATAATAATGAAATATAGAATAGAAGAGAACAATCAATAGGTAGAATTTGTGCGAACTGGAAAAATATTATTTGAAGTATATAATTTTTCAAAAATCTCAAAATATAACAATTCTATAAACAAATAATAATACATGCATAATTAGCTTCAATTTTCATAATCATATCTTTCAAGTTGAATTAAACACAAACTCTTCAATATCATTGATGAACTTTAACTGGATAAGGGATTAAAAGCAGATCAAAGAATTGTAAAAGAAAATGAATATACACATACATCATGAAATAAATCACAGATATGCAGATAATAAAGAATGCCATTGTGATATTATGAATGGCTACATGCAATTAGATAGTGAGACAATGAGGGTAGCAGACAATGAATTCCACACACTTCTCTCTAGTTTGATTGAGATGCAGCACCAAACGCATTGATTGAGTATCGATCAACACTGTATTTACTCTGCTCTACACAATACGTGAATGTAAGTAAACATCTCATGGGCGTGCTACAATCAGATAATACCTAAACAAATACTGCAAAAGAAGTATTTAAATATTTGTTGTAGAAGAATATTAAGAATATTCAATGAAATAATTTGAACATGCAGAAGCAACATTAAATATAAATCAATGCAAAAAAAAGAAAAAGATAATGCTCATGTTTTAAAAGTGCGATATATACCTAAATAGAAAAATCTTCAAAGTATATAATGAACAATTAAGATATTATTGCTACATAAAAGGTCAAAAGAGAAAGCTCGGTGATTTCTTTGAATAAACAAAATATAATAAATATAGGGAGTACTTTGGATTACTTTACTTGCAACGTACACAGCGATTTTAAAGTCAGCAGGCCAGCACGAAGCATGCAGAAACTGCTTGTTCGGGATGAGCGTAGATCCCACGAATATCCTAAGGGTAGGGCCATGCAATAACAGACGTTGTTAACTACCCGCAGCTGGGACAGGTGACTTTTCCGTCGAGGTGAGGGCCACGTATACAGCGGGCGCAGAATGTATGAAAGCAGGAGAGTAGACAAGGCTCATTGTAGTAGTCATGACAGACACCACAAATGAGCGGATTCTTGGGACCACCGGGATCGACTCCAGACATGGCATTGTTCTCGCCGACCCCGTCGACAGCCACCGACCCCGAACTCGTCATCCTCTGCGAACCGACGGTCACCTGAAAGAAGACAAATTCTCAACTTTTGAGAAGTCGGAATATACGTTCTAGTTTTTACCCTCGAAGATTTGTTTCCTTGTTCTTCTAAAGAATCTTTTATCTTATAAATACGTTAAATTAATAAAAATGTTTACCTCCAAGACCGTTGGTCCGCCCGCCGCAGAGAATCGCGATGGGATGGTTTATCGGCTCGTCATTCTGACGTAGTACGGTGCCAACCCCGTTTGCGCCTGACGATCGGCCCTGACGTCATTGGAGCGCCCACCAATCTCTCCCTCTACCCGCATAGGAGGCGCACGCATACAACGCCTGAAGGGCCATTGGCGCCGACTATGCACCACCCCAAGGATGCCTCTCAGCGACCGGTCAACGTTCTTCCTACAACACCTTCCATATCTCGTCCTTTCTCTAATTAATTTCTAGATGATTCCATTTATTTCTTACATTCTAACATCGATTAGATTAGATTCAAACTCTAGTTATTGATCGATCCTATTTTCTTCCTCCTCTTTCCAATTTTCAATTGTTCCTAATCCTTTCTTCGAGCATCTTCGTAAACAAAAAGCAAAGCGTTTTTCACTACAATAAGAAACAATTATTAGACTAAATAAATACAATTTTATTCTTTAATATAATTGCATTTTGATTACAAGAAATGAGAGTAAAAAAGAAATAATTTGAAAGAGCCGCGCCTATGCGAAGGACAAGATTGTGTACGTGCAGAGAGAAGCTCGTTCACGCAGGGAAATCGTGTGAGTGCGCAGGAGGAGACAGCAACCCCTTGCCGTTTCCTCTGAGCTCTTTCCGCACCCCTGCAGACACACGACTCTATATGCGACTTACGTATATGTATATATTAGTGTGCGCGAATCTACCTGGATAAAAGTAGTAGTAACGTAGCGAGACGAGTCTTTGCTGTTTGGTGAAAGCATCCAGCGTGCATGACGCATATGAAAAAAAGAAATAGATCATGTGAATATACATAGACAGTATATATATATATATATATAAGTATATAAGAACATATACAAATATATAAGCAAACATATATATCTATATGAATTCGGATATTCTTTTGTGTTTCTCAGCTCTTTATGTCTGACGTTTTGTTATTTCGTACAGTAGCAAGTATCCGAAAAAAATTCGTAATAAAAGCTTAGTATTAAAAAAGAAATGATAAAATAATTGAAGAGAGACATATAAATATCATCTTGTTATTCGTTACGAACTTTCCAAACAATACTTATACATATGTATATGTATATATATAGTAAGACTAAAATGTTATACCAGGTTTGTCTTGCTCTCGATTTGCTCGACCCTTATAGTCTTGCCCTTTTAACCTATAAAAGGAGGTCCTTAAGGGCGCCGCCTACTTGTGGATGCGCCACGCGCATTTAATGCGGTTATGCTAATTTTTCCTTTCGCCGCGTTAACTATTTTTCGTTAATATTTAATTACTCGTTGAAATATTCCTATTGAAAAATGAATTTCATCATTATTGACATTCGCATTCGTGATTAATAATAGCATTTGGAGTGGCTGAAAAATAATGAAGAGATATTAAAACGGAAATTTTGAATGAAACATAAATAATAAAAAATTAATATATTCATGTTGATTTTTGCATTTGTAATAATTCATAACGTTTATGAGTGAATGGAAAATAATAAAGAGATATTATAATAGAACGTCTGGATCTAATGCAGATAATACAAGTATGGTCTCTTTAAAAATACTTTAAATGAAGCGCGTGATAAATGCTTTACGTCGAGACCTCAAACGTACTGTAATATTATACTATACGTACCATCTGTGTTTATTGCAACTGATGGGATATCTTTAAAAGACTCTAGCAAGATTTTAAATTACATCGTTGCTCGCGCCGTGGAAATCCCAGAAGTATTACCAGAGACGCATACATTTCATACATATATGGATACATATATGTGTGTCTCGCGATCCGTTATTACTCCGATAAAGAACAGCCTCTCTAGATAGATTTTACACATTTCTGTTGCAGATATTAAGCCGTCAAGTATACATATACACACACACACACATATATATATATATATATATAAATATATATATACCAGTAAAAGAAACAGAAAGTAAAATAAAATCGTACATGCGGATCAATATCGTTTCCTTGAAAAATTCACGCCCTCTTTTTATCTTTGACATTATCGTTTCCGGTACCATGGCGTAAAATGTAGAAAAGGTTGAAAATAAACAACCTTACGATAACTCTCACCAAGTATTATATAAATAAATCGGGTTTTCTTATGGGTACATACGGAACCAAAATATTATACGGCCCTGAGTAAATTGCTGACCCTCCAACGGGTCAGTGGGCGCCAATTCTACGACCCTCCTCCTTCTCCTCCTCCTCCTCCTCCTTCTTCTCCTTTCCTGGCAACCGCAATATGCTTTTGCTCGAACTATACACCTGCCTCTTAAACGTACGAAAAATCTAATAACTAATGGGATCTATATATGTCAAAAAAAGAGTAATCTCTAAATTTCATTGATTTCAATCCCAAAGTGTTTGTTTTACAAATGCGTTTATATAATCCTTACTTATCTAAAAATGAAATCTAATTTAGTTATTTATATACATAAATTAATAAAATATTTCAAAGTAAAATAAAATGATTTGGAATAAAATATTTATCTTACAATCCCTTTTGCCATACTTCTTCTTATTTTTCTTCTTCATTTTCTTTTACTTAATCTTCCTTCATACTTTTTCTATCCAAATACGAAAATGTGCTTATGTAATCCAAAATACGCGAACATGCTAGCGATGAAGCAGCAAATACCAAATGACAGATGTTGATCTTTCGAATAACCATTATCAGAGAGAAATCTGGTGCAGCTGGAGAACGTTTCTCTCTCTCCCTATTTCTGATACCGTGCCAAACGCTCGAACCTTCCACCGAATAATTACGAAAGGAATTCTATTTCATCTTTTTTTCTTTCTCCCTTGTTTCCTAGAAAAACGTTCAAAGGAGATCGTTAGCGGGAAGAAGCTTTTATTATTATTATTATTATTATTATTATTATTTTTTAAGTATTTTCTTCTTCCTCTTAGAGAGAAAAAAAATTGAATCAATTACCCAACATTTTCAATGTTCAGATAAGTGAAAATATTTAAATCAATGTGACATTTGTAAGATATTTTCTTTCCACCCCTCTGTAAAACGAAAACAATATAAATAAATAAGTGAATAAAAGGAATATACAAATTATATTATAATCTTATTTTCTTTTTATGCATTCAATAAATTCCAATAGTTTCAAATGGAACTCTGCATCAAGTACTGAATAAAAATAAACATAAAAAAAAAATAAAATAAAATAAATTAGTTTGCAGAAAAATAATATCTTATTGGTACCATTTTTAGACCATTCGATAAATTCCAATGATATAATAAAATATAACTACGCCGAGTGATGAATAAAATGAAATAAAAAGAAAAAAAAAATACAAATAGGAAATAGAAAAATTCTACGTTGGCCGCCATTTTCTATGCATTCAATACGACTGTAGAGTCAAATGCATCTGTATATACGTAAAGTAGTTGCATTTCGTAAGTTTATAGAAAGCATCATTAACGAGGAAGCAAAATTACGGTTTTGAGTTCGTCGTACGGAAGTTGCAGTATATTTTCTATTTATAGGCTGCACCTCCCTTTTATTTTTCTTTCTCCCTTTTTTTTCTGTGGAACGTGCGGCCCATTATTTGATATAGTTATAATCCGTTTAGTTAACCGAAGACGTCTGCGACCCTTTTCTTCTTTTTTCTATACGATTCTGTTGCATCGCAGCTTTTTATTTTTTTTATTTTTTCTTTCCCTTTCTTTTTCTTTACCTCCCTTTATATGTTATATATATATATATTTTTTGTCTATATACATGTATATATGCGTCGTTAATATTATATAAATCTCAAACCGCACATTTTTTTTTCATCTACAAGAAATGAAAGAGATTCTTCGGGTATGTTCGTATTCATTTGATTACTTTTCATTAAAATAATCCAAGGCTTTTTTCTTACTACCTAATTAGAGATATTTTTAAAATGATTTTAAGACAAATATAAATACATTATATTTATTTAATATTTAATTTATCTATTATTAATATTTTTGTTTTTTTTTTATTTATCTTTTTCTTTTTTTCTTTTATCAATCTTTTATCAAAATGTAGATTTTGGCCGTTGTTCATATATTTTTTATATATACAGGATGTATTCGTATTGGTAGAATAAAGAGGTGTAATGAAAGTGGAGTAGGAGGGTTGATTCTACATGTAAAAATAGATTGGAAAAAGGGAGTTACATTTTTTTTTAAATACGAAAATTTTTTGATGATAATATTAACATAATATTATATTATTTTGTAATTAAATTAATAACAATTAAACGTCATTTTTTTTCTGTTCTTGTTTATTCATAGGTGGTACTGAATTAACGTCCTTTTTTTAGGTTATATTATATAGATTATCACGAAACACAACTTAACAAACGAATAAAAAATAAATGACATTAAATATAACTAGGAATAATATTTATTTATTGATTTACCTATTTATTTATTTAACTTATCTTAATTTATTTTCTTTCTTTCTTTATCTATTAATTATATGTATAGATAATTTCTTTGAATTTGAAATTTTTGATTGTATTCATATTCCTATAAAATAAAAATAGTACAGTATTAATTGTTAACATTTAAATATTAATAATATTCTTTAATTTCTTTGAAACAATATTATAATGTAAAAATTAATAAATTATAGATAATAATTAATAATATTTACCGCGTATGCAAAACTGGAACGTCTCTCATACTTGTCAAAATTCAAATTGCAAAGTGCATATCGGGTAATTTCTTATATTAAATTCTACATTTTTATTGGTTGTCAAGATCTGCATTCTTATTGGATAAAAACGTTGCAATATTTATTACTGACCAATTAAAATTTGTGTTTTTTTACGTTGTTTTGATAACCTCAGATCATTTGTATTGTTACCATTGATGAAAATAATTCGAATGGCCGGTAAATCTGTTCTGACATTACTGATGATTTTTAGTTTATTAAGAAATTTTTATGTTTATGGTAATAAAACAATGAGTAATTATTCGGGAATACATTCTGTCGCATATGTCACCGTTCCAACTGTAGAAGTGGCTAAAAAATTGGCACAGTAAGATTATTTTATCAAATTTAAAAAATTACCTTCATATGTTTATGATTAAAAATAAAATGATATTTAAATTAATACAACAATATTTTTTTTCATTTGTGTCGTCCACAGTGATATAGTAAAGAATAAATTGGCTGCTTGTGTTAATATTATTCCTCAAGTTATTTCAGTGTAAGCATTTATAAAATAAAATATTTATATTTACGTTGGTGCATAATATATATTTTGTATCTGTAAAAATGGAGATTTAATTTGTATTAATTAATTATACATATATAGGTATGAATGGGAAAATAAAATAAATGAAGATCCGGAACTTTTAATGGTAAGAATAATCAATAAATATTAGTAAATAAAAATATACTGTATATTATATTTTACTAATGATTATATGCAGATGATAAAAACGAGGACAGATACAGTTGATGCTTTAACAGATTATGTTAAGTAAGTTAAATATTATGTAGCTTTAATGTAACATAGAAAAAAAAATCAATTAATCTGTTTTTTTTTCTTTCTTTTATATAGGAAAAACCATCCTTACACAGTATGTGAAGTAATTTCTTTACCTGTAAGTAAAATTTATCCAATCTTACTTTTATTCATTGATTGTTTTACTTTATATAAATAAATATTCATTTTTTTTTTATACATAAAATAAAATCCATAAATGTATTTTTTTAATACAAAATTTAATTTTCAGATACAAAATGGTAATGAACAATACCTAAAATGGATCAGTGATACAGTACCACCTATGAATAAACAAGAACAGAAAGATGATGTTTAATTGTTATTAATGTAATTACAAAATAATATAATATTATCTTATATGAGATTATATATGAAACATAATAAATATATAAATAAATAAAAATCAATCATTATTATTATTATTATTATTATTATTATTATTATTATTGTAAAAATTATTTAATACAATGAGAAAATATTTGACTATGGAATGATTCATTTTTATTGTCTAATAATAAATATTGTAATAAAATAATGTTAAAACTATTGGATTGGCATTGATGATTCTTATAATAATTTCTATATGAATATACTAATATAACAAAAACCAAAAAATAAATACAACATCAATATCGATTATCTTCTTATATCAATAAAAATTGTCTTATGTTAATAATATTAATTTAAATTTGCTTATAAAGTAGTTTCACTACCAATCATTTAATTAAATGGTAGAAATAATTTGTAAGTAAAACATTTCTAGAATCTCAATTTATTTTTATACTATGTAGTTCCAACTTTTCTTTTTCTTTTTTTCTTTGTTTTAGTTCTATAAGGCACACACATTTTAAATAGTTCATATTCAACATTCATGAACAATTAATTCATATTCAATAAAATTTATTTAATTATTATTTCCTAACAAATTAATTTTGTATTAAATCAATAACATTTTTATATATACTTTAACAGCCTTTTAATAATTGTGTGATGCCAAATATATGTCACTATTAAATATGTAATTGTCAAAAATTTTACTTCTTCAACATATTTCAATCTTTTATGGTATGCGTAATTATATTTTTAATATGATATACACTATTATTTTATAGTGTATAATCAACTCAAATAATAATATAAAAATTATTTTGTGTCCTATTATCTCATCAAGTAAAATTTTGTTGTATCTTCGGATCCACATAATACGTTAGTATATTCTATGGTATGTAAAAGCAACAAATTGAATTAATTATATCTATGATTTATATGTTTCATTATATTTACTATGCTATCTGCCAGCATTATAACCTGGGTAAAGCAGTAACAATGCAGAAGCTAAAGACTCATTAACATCCATTTTAAAATCTTTCTCCATATTATGACGACACGATGGACAATAATGAACTCCAGATGAAAAGCTTCGTTTTAAACAAGTAAAACAAATACTATGAGCACAAGGTGTAGTTACAGGATTATTAACTACTTCTAAACAACAAACACAAGTAAATCTGTAAAGAAAAGAAAACCCGTATTTGATGAATGAATTTTACTTTTATCAAAGCGTATTTTGTAATACAAACCTTTCTGAAACTCGTTGTAGAAAAGCAGTCTTTCCATTTGGTAAAGCTAAACGACATTCATTCCAAATTTTGGCATTAGCAGTATCTTCGTCTATGAACTTTATAAGTTCAGTGTCCAATTTATAAATTTCACATTTTTGTTTCTTTTTGGTATGTACAATCTCCTTAGAGCTTGGTAATTCTTCATCTTCCAATTCAATAGCACGTTTTTTACTTGGTCGACTCTTTTTCATTGCTTCTAAGTAACCATCTGGATATAATGGTTTTAAACCAAGTGATTTTATTCTTGATTTACCTTCCCGAGTCCATGGAGCAGGAGCAGGATCATCCCTACGTAATAAGTATCTCCATACGCGAAAACCACTTTTACCCGTATCTGGATAATATTTGACCACCTTATATATACCATCATATCTATTATCAAAATAATAATCATTATATATAAATTTATATAATATATATTAAAAAATATAAATAAAAAGAAATAAAATAGAATTAGACAGATCAAGAAGATATTGTACATACCTGTTACCTTCTTTTGGTGCGTATTTACTATGCTTTGCAAGTTTAAAATTACGTACAACTCTTACAGGGATACCGCCTTTCCAATCCTCAGCTGTAGCTCCATTTACTGGATCAAGTTTAGCATTACAATTTAGTGCTAAAGCTTTATTCATCCTTGTTAATGTTTGATCACAACTTTGTTCGGCAGTTCTTTTATTTCCTGCAATTATTATAGAAAATAATCAAAAATACATGTTTATGTATACAAATTATCAGTATAATGAAATTTACAGAATTTCTTTATACCAGATAAATCCCTGCCTCCAGAACCAGTATACATAAATTCATCTCCATTATCGATATCATCTTCGTATCCCCCAGATAAGACAATGGAATATGCACAATCAGTTTCACGACCATGTATTCCAGCTATATGAGGCCTGTGTACACCAACTTCGGAGACCTTCAATAAAAAGATTAGAATATATATATATATTATGCGCATACACTTAAACACATGTGTGGATATATATTATGTACCTGAACTCTATATATCCAACATGTACCAACTTCTACACCTGGTATAGGACCTCGATGATTTGGTGGGACTAAGCTACATTCTTTCGTTCTACCTACACAAGCCATTCCTTTTCCCCAATCCCTTTTATTACTACTTTCATTGGTATTAGTTTTCTTCTTGGGCTGCTTCAATTTATCTCCTGCCTTAAATAAATTCAATAATGTAATATTAAAATATTAAAAATTGCTTTTAAAAAGAATTGATATACATATATATAAGAATAATCACCTACTTTAACAATTTCATTTTCATCATTTTTACATTCAGGACAGTACCAATAATCTTCTTCTGGTATTGATGTTAAAGGTGGATTTAAACAACGTAAATGAAATGCAAAATTGCATTCATCACAAAGTAATAAGTTATGTTCATCTTCTTTACCACTACAAATTCTACATCCACATTCTTTACAATCTTTATCAGGATTATCCATACAAATAGAGCACGAAGCCATTATGCATCTTCGTTTACCATTACTTTTCATATGTTCTTCATCTTCTGGTGTTCTTTCAGATAAAAGTTTTGGATGTTCTATGGCATATACACCATTTTTGAGATTTATTTTACGGCCTTCCAGTTGATTGTCTCTATACGTATAAAGATAGATATATGTGTATTAATATAGATTTAAAAAATATAACATGTGAATAAAAATAATCGAGAAATTACCTGCCGATGTGTAAAGTTCCAATTAACTCTTGTGATTTTCTTTTCTTCTCAATTTTTGAAACTGTAAAATCATACCAAAGTCCTACTTCTTTGGGCTCGTCAACATTATGATTAACCATTACTTTTTCACCTGTCTTCAATTTTTCAACAGATATCAATTTTCTAGCACGTGGCCTAACAGATGCTTCAGGTACGTTAAACGTAGGCGCATGATTATCAAATTCCCATTGCATATTATAAATAATTTTATCTTCTTTTTTAAATATTTTTTTTATAATTGCTTCAAACCAAGCTCCATGTTGTTGATCAAGACAATCAACAGCATCTCCTGTTTTATAATATAAACTTTCAGTTTCTTCTAAATTTACATCTTCAGTAACTTCTCCTTCATTATTTTCTTTTATTCCTTTATTGTTATTCTTTTTATTATTGTCTTTGTTATTTTTATTATCTGCATTATCTTGTTTCATTTTTACCATTAGCTGTATAACATCATTTAAATTAACACTATAATCGTATAATTTATAACCATTTTCTAATTGTTTGCCACGAAAGAACAATCTTTGCATATCAACTTCTATTGATAACTCCTTTTCTATTTGATGCTAAAAATATGAAAATAATTCTTTTAATTTTACAACATATTCTACATGCGTGTTTGTGCATATATATGTATTAAAAAATTAATATAAAAAATATATATATTCTCTACAGAACAGTATAACCAAACTATTATAGATCTAGTACAAAATTAGTACAGATATATTAAATTATCATTCATAAAAGTTCAAAATAAAAATTGTCAACATAAGATAAAAATTATTTTGTAACCTCATAGACTAAGAGTATGAAATTATTACATACAAAATATTAATTAAATTGTCATTCATTGTAATAATTTGAAAAATCATACCTTAAAATCCTCAACCTGGGTTAACTTAGAAATCGTTAATATCACCTCCTGTTTACCATCCATTGTTCTTACTTTCACATACATTTTGATAAACTTAGTTTTAACCTCTTTACAATATAATGATTACAATTAACGATTCTCTAATTTAAACAAATAAGTTGAATTAATCAACATTCACTTGTTTTAACTTCAATGAGATAAACTCTATTCTTAAGAGCACAACAATAATCATATCTCAATTATTCACTACTGTCAGTAAACTCACCACTCGTTAGCGTTTGGGCAACTACGTTTGGCGGGAAATCATAGTTGCAATGTATGAAAAGATAGTCACGTGATAATTTTATGCCTAGTATAGGTTAGAAAAAAGGTGTATTTCCATTACTAAATATAAACAATGTTAAAGCTGTTTTCAATATATTACAATCAGGTGAATACAATTTTTGTAACTTAAAATAACCTAAATATTAACTTATATATATGTTAATATTTTAATCAAATTAATTTGATTACATATTATATATATATATATATATATATATATATATATATATTTACCTTATATCTTACAACAAACTATGTGTACGTATCTTTGTGTTATATGCAATCAGTTTGTAAATACACGAATGATATATATATATATATATATATATATATCACATATTAAGAAATTAAATAAATAGTATAAGATATGTTAATGCGCACGCGTGATAATATTCTCATAACATAATAAATACATAGCAATAAAACGATATTGACTCGTTAGATGCCTCTTAATGTATAATTTTTCATGATATTTTTTAGCAGATTAAAAATATATTACTATATTTACAGAAAAATTACTGAATAAATGATGGTCAGATATTTGATTTTAATGTAATTAAAAAATGAGTAATTATATGATAGTAAGATACAATCCAGAGTATTGAAAGAAAACTATAATATATATATACATATATATATCATATATCGTTTGTTCTCTCTGATGAACATCTGAAGAAAATGGCCGCTACTACGCATCATTCTAGAACAAGATCGAGATGAAATATCCAGTAGATGGCGCATTATTAACCGGAACAACATAGTTTCGAATTCAAGGCAAGAAAAATAACATAAATAATAATAATAAGTGTATAATTATTAAAAAGATAATAATCATGTAAGAAAGATCAGTGAAATTTGTATAATACATATTGATAAATAATAAAATTGTGTAGTACATTTGACCAGTGAGTATTTTCGAGCGATACTGTGGCCATGTTTGTTTAGTTTCGAGGGGATGAAAAGTGAACAAGAACGAAGCTTTTGAATGGGACTCGCGGGGGAGTGGATACATCTTTAATTAGTCAAAGTTTGACGTGCGCGTGCTGATGAATTAAAGAATATGGTAAGCAGTGAAATATTTCAATTCTATTTAGCGTAATTCCTCAAGGTCGTAAGATTTTCGCGGGAAATTTTTGGGTGATAGTTTCGTTTAGTAGTAACGCCGCTAACGCCGACGCCGATGCCGCGGCGTAGTATTGCACTTTCAAACTTTCGATCGATTCGTATGTAGCCAAGATGAGTTCGTTAAGGGCGATGACCGACAAAAATGTCTTCTTTATTAAATGTCATTTAGATTTGTTTGTCAAAAAATTCTACCTACTAATAGGTATAGATAATCTCGATTTAATTGATGGGAACGTTATCTTGCATCACACCGCATACAAATCGATATATGCCTTAACATGAATATGTACTCTTAATTGTATGTATATGTCAACATACACATTTGAATGTTATCTATATATACATGTATATCTACATATGTATTATACATATCATCATAGTATATATGTATATATAGGTGTGTGCATACGCGCGACAAAATTCCACAGAACTTGGACGCTTCTTTTTTCGAACAATCGAACTTGTTTCCCGCGCAATTTCTAATCGATACAAACATAATAAACAAACGAAAAGTATATAGTGTTAATTGATATGCTTGATTAATTAAAAAGTGTTTGATAAACGAATTTTAAAATTTATTTGTTCCTCATGTGAACGACGGTTATTATTTTATATCGTTTAGAAACTTCGGCGGGATACGACAAATTTCAACAGACTCTTTGACACACACACACAACAGTAAGATAATTCATTAAAATTAAACAACGATAACACGAACGAAAATATGATTATTATTTTCTATTTTCAACGCAACTAAATATTACGAAAAAAAAAAAAAATTAATCAAAAGTATGTGCAATTAACAAATTTCTTATTTAAAATAATCTTTTATTTTCCTTTTTTTTTTCTTCTTTCGATATAAAAATTAAAAGAACTTTTTGTATTTTGTACAGTGATCAAGCGCGTGTATTGTCAAGTTTTAAAAGAAGTTGTTAAAATGTATATTTAACATTAATGAAGAACTTCATGGGTGGTTAATAAAACATTGCTATTATCCAGAATGTTCTTGCTTGAGGCATTCTCTTTACTGATGTATAAAGCTGTTTGCTAAAGATAGCATACTCCTGAATCAGTAATCGTACATGTAACCAGATGAATATTTTTAGTCAAAGCTTGTTTGCTGATTTGGTGCATGAATTAGATTTATAAAAAGCAGAGTAAGGATAACTGCTTGAATTTAGTTAATATTTTATAATTATTGATAACATAAAGTATAAGAAATATTAATAATTATTAATGATTTTAATATCAAACTTTTAAGTATAATAAATAATAAAGTGTATTATTTATTTTAGGACATTTAATTTTTCTTTTGAAATGTGGTTAAGAAGTGAACATGTGAGTAGAAGACTGCGTGGCCGTTTATACATAAGCGGTGGGTTAAGAAGCAAAACGTCTATTGGCAGAACGCAAACAGCATCTCCACGGAAAGTACCATTCATCTCTAGCAGTAATCATCGCATAAATACTTTACGCAAATGCAGCAGATTAACTCGGTGGAGACTTAGATCTCCAAATTTTATAAAAGAGGTAAGTATGAAATTATTACATTAAAGATAATTTAGTTTAAAATATATGTGTAGTCACTTTACAATCTATACATTAAAGTATCAATTCTTAATATTTATCATTTCAATTTTAAAACACACATTATTATCTTCATCTGTTTATCACAAATGATCTTTGCAGGTCATTTATTCTTCACTATTTATTAACTCACAATTACTAACTAACCAACACTTAATGGTTAATGATTAATGAGTGACTGACAGATAGACAAGAATGTTAAATAATTAAAAACATTCTTTCTCGCTGAAACAAATAAAGAAAAACAAATTACTTAAGAAAGAATTGAAGCCGTTTGGTTAATACGCGGATTAATAGTCTGTATTCTCAAACAAGATTATTATCTTCGTAGGCTTGTAAAGAAAATGTTTTACATTTTGCCAAAACCTCGCCTAGTAGACGTGAGAGGGGCCCTCGTAGAAGAAAATGTATAAAACGGTCCATGGTCACATCAACTCCTCTACATCGCACTACACAGAAGGATATTATTCTAGTAAGTTTACAACGAGGAAAACATTTTTTTTTTATTGTTTCTTTCTATTTTGATGATTTACTTTACTTTTCTGTCTTAAATTTGCTTTTATCGATAACATAGAATTACATGTTCTTTTTTTGTAGCCACCTAAAGAAACAGTAGAATCTAAAATTTGTGAAGAATCCAAAGAGAACTGGAACATAGCGATTTTGTCACTTCATTCATCAAGTTCAAATACAGATTTATTTTCTGCACCAACACCATCACAGGATTTTAAATTTTCACCCGCAGGAACATCATCATTGATTGATCTAATGCCTCCAGCATCTCATTTAGGATCTCATTTAGACCTTACATATTTTCTTGATGACGAAGGAAATAGAAATACAGGTGCAATGACTGACTATGCATTTATATTATAATTCATTTTTGAATTTTATAATGTGTATATATATATATATATATATGTAAATTTAAATCTTCTTAATAATGTTATATTTTGCAGATATTCTGTCACTACATTACTCCGCACTTTCTTTATCAAATGAAATATCTGATGAAAATTATAGCTTAATGAACTCAACATCAATGTATAGCACTCGCACTACATATTCATCGGAGAAATATTTTGGAAGTGGAAAATATCCTTATATCAATAACAATGAGAACAATAGTAGTATATCAAAAAGTCAATATACCATTGAAAATAATTCATTCAAATATGAAGGAACTGTGGATTTTTCCACTCCAAAATATAATACTTCTGCAAATGTATATGATATAGATGGTCATCATCCTTCTGATACTAATGGTAACATTAATATGAAATATGATGCTGAAGATATTGACAGCGAATATCATGACGCCGAATATATGGAAGTTGGTAGCGAAGAGATAGTAGAAACTTGTGATGTCGAAAATATGGTTACTCAAGTACAAGAAGAATGGGAGCCATTTGATCCATATGTTTTTATTAAACATTTACCACCTTTGACACCAGCAATGAGAGCCAGATGTCCGGCTTTACCTCTTAAAACACGAAGTAGTCCAGAATTTAGTTTAGTATTAGATTTGGTATGTAATACCTTTGTTTTACAGATAAACAGCTGTTTAATTATAATAATCAATTTTTCTTTATTGTAGGATGAAACTCTCGTACATTGTAGTTTGCAAGAGTTATCTGATGCAGCGTTTCAATTCCCAGTAGTTTTTCAAGATATAACATACACAGTGTTTGTTAGAACAAGACCATTTTTTCGTGAATTTTTGGAACACGTTTCATCGCTATATGAAGTAATACTCTTTACTGCCAGTAAACGAGTATACGCAAACAAATTAATGAACCTTTTGGACCCAACAAGAAAATTAATTAAATATCGCTTATTCAGAGAACATTGTGTATGTGTTAATGGAAATTATATTAAAGATTTATCTATACTTGGAAGAGATTTATCAAAAACTGTGATCATCGATAATAGCCCTCAAGCATTTGGATATCAAGTAAGTTTTATTTTCTTTCTAACATCATCTTCAAATTTATATTAATTAAATTTTTTTTTTTATTTTTTTTTTTTATACAGTTAGAAAATGGCATCCCTATAGAAAGCTGGTTTGCTGACCGTTCAGATAATGAACTAATGAAGTTATTACCATTTTTAGAAAATTTAGTTAATTGGGTATGTTATATTTTATTATTGTGAATATATGTAAGAAATAAAACTTATATCCTTCTTTTTATATATAGGGTGGAGATGTTAGACCACACATTAGAGAACAATTTCGATTGTTCAGTTTTTTACCACCAGATTAATTAAGGTACCATATTAAAATTTAGTACTGGCTGAAATATAGGATTAAAAAAAAATAATAATAAATCCTATTATCACAGTCATCAGATGTGCGTGAAAGCATGTGTGCAATGTGTATATCCGTGGTGAAAAAAAAAGCAAACGATAATTCTATACGCGTATATCACATTACGCGTGTAACGTTATATTCAATGCAATGTCTTAAGAGAGTGTGCCTGATGAAGAATAGAACGAAATTCATAGACCTTAAAGGTCTATAAACATTATTTGTTGTTTAAAGGATAATTGTTTCTCTAATGGAAGGAACACTTTACAAAAAAAGTTTATTGATATTTCACTAATTATCTTTATCCATAAATATAACAAATATTAGTGAACGACATTGAACAGTTTCATGCAATCTTAAGAGATAGTTCATACTTTCCAGTTCCATAATGGAATCACTTTCGAATGTCTACCGTTACATAGTAATACAAATACAACATAAATTTAAGAATATCTTCGAAGATTTCATGTTGCACCAGGATTACAAATTTCTTTATATATCAGATCTATGTTCTCTAATAATTTAGTGGTATCACAATATTAGCATTACTAATTACGATCATATGTAATGCATATTTACAAATTATTTTTGTTTTATTCTTTTTTTGAAATTTTATTTTTTTAAATTTTATTTCATTTTCTTTGATTTTATTTCATTTTATTTTATTTTGAATTATATTTGAATATGCCTAACAATATCATAAATAATATTTAATACTTTATCTATATACAATATATAAATATATATAAATATATAATTCATTAATTTTCTACATTATTTATAAAATTAGTTCCTTTCAGTAATAGTATTTCATATAACAATAGTTTTTATAAATAATGCATTTTTATTTAAGTCCAATGAATTTCTGAAAACAATTATTTTATTTTTTCAAAGAACTATGCATTTCTTTTTATTCTTTTTATATTATAAAATATGATATTCCACATATAAAATATTTCCTAAAAGTATGATATAATTATTGTTGCGTCAATTTGTTTTGTTCATTATGTATTCTTGTTATTCTAGTAAATCATATAATTTATTAAAGTTAGTAATGAGTAATAATTATACAGAATATAATTCGAAAATATATTTATGAATATGGGGGGAAAAGAGAACATAATAATAATTATCAAATTGTTTTCTTTTTCCGAGAGAAAATAATATAAATTATATTGGTTATAATTAATATTTAATAATATTGCTATAAAAAAAGACAATGAAAATAAGAAAAATGATACTTGAAAAGTTTGAAATGTTATAATCTTTTTCTAATAATATGCCAACTCTCTTTTCTCCTTCATTCCCGTTCTTGAATTAATGGCATTGCAACAATGAATAAATAGCGTCATTTATTTTTCACATACATATACTTTTCATAGTAAATACAAGAACACTTTGTTTAGAAGCATATAAACATAGACGAATAAATCTCCAAACATTTTCTGACTTCCAAATATACATACAATTATACTTATTTTCATTGCATTTAACTTCTAAGTACATTTTAAGTATATACTTATAATTACAATAGATGCAGATGAATTTGCAATAAACATGCAAAATGGTGGGAGTAAAAATTATAGAGTACAATATTCAGAGACGAATAATGAGCTATCAAATATGTACCTTAAGTACAAAATGTTAATTATATTACAAATATTTGGCAGTAGAGTTGTTTAAAGATGAGAGTAATTCGTATTCACAAATTTAGTAAAAGCTTTTATGGGAACATTTTGAAATAGTTTTACTATAAATGTATTTTATTAAGCTTAAGTCATTATGGTAAATCATTGTTATTTCAATAAAGGACAAAATATCAACTTGGAGACTATTTGCTTATAAATATATAGAAAAGTGACATACTCATCATAGTTACATGAAAAATATGATCTCAATCTGATAATGATTAATAAAATGAAAAATCTTTGGTTAATTACATTGTTACTATAAAGTATTATAGCCTGAAGATTGTTTGAATACATTATGGATAAGAATATATTAGTAATTATATAATTATATGTATGTGTGTGTGTAATATAATTATATAATTATACACGATAGGTAAATGCAGGTTTATAAAATCATATGTAATTTATAATCTGTATCAAAAAAAAAAAAAAAAAAAAACCACACGCACATGGTTTGCATCAAATTTTAAATTGCATCACAATTTTCAATCACATTATTATAATATATGCTTACCATATGCATTTATTAACATCTCATATACATCAAAAGTTTATATATTCTTTCATTATCAACTGTTGCATATTTTTTGAGTTATTCTATACAAAACATGTATACCAATATTAACTACCTGTAAAACAGTACATTCAACCAGTAATGTTAGAAAATAATTGTGAGAATCTTTAATGCTAATAATAAAATTTTAGAAAATGTCATACTCCAATAATCATGATATATGAATTGATTTTTACAAAACCTTGATTTTCTCTTTTAAACATATATTTTATTTATATATATATATATATATATATATATATATATTTCTTTTTTTTTTTACTTTTCATCAAGAATAAAGAAATGTTGTGTGTGTTAGAATTGTTTATTATCTTGTGTTTTTGCAATAGTTTAATCCAAATGACAAGGTCTCATTCGAAAGATAAAAGATAAATACACAAAATTACTTTCTTCGATTGTTTGAAAAAATATTATCTTTTTTTTTAAACAATATTTGTTTTTTTCTTTTGCAAAAAATGTTTTATCAATTCTTTCTAACATGTCATTTATTTTGACATTATTTTAATTATTAAATAGCACAAAATATATTTTACTCATTGTGCTAGATTAATTATACAATCATTATTATTCTAATAAAATAATAATAAATACATATAATATTGAACATAAGTTGATATTTTTATTATATTTTTTATATTCAATGTCATTGTACACCATCATGGTTTATTTAACATAACATTTCTTTACAATATCTGATTCTAACAAATTTAATAATATATGTTCATGTGTGCATTTGGAAAAAAGTCAGATATAAATGACATCAACATTTAAAACAACATATAACAACTATCTATAAGAATAACAGAAACGCTGGACACAAGAAACATGTATCTAATGATAAATAAATGTTAACTATTATACATGTTTACTATACAGGTAAGTGACACAAATATTAAATGTACACAATTTTTATTTGTAAAATGTTCCCAAAATAGTAAGCTCCATAGAAAATCAATAAAGTCGTGTAAAAGATACAAACATTTCAACATACTTTGCAGAAAAATATTATTGTAAGATATTAATTATATTGTCTCGTTTTAAATAATAATTCATTATTGTTAATATTATTTCAAATTCTTTTATCTTTATTATTAAATCTTTAAGAAATAAAAAAGGAAACAGTAATACGTAACATATATTTACTAATGTCGGTATTTGATAATAATTAAAATAATTATAATATACCAGATTAAAGAATTTGATATAATAAATATAATATTATTTATAAAAATCATTAATTTTTACATATTATGAAAGAATATATATTAAAGTTTTATTATGATTATAATTTAAATATTATCATATATTACTTATACATGATTCTAAACGTCAAATGATTTATAATAAAATTGACTAGAAAAATATCAAATAAATTTGTTAAATAAATTGTTAAAAAAAGATCTTTATATCCAAAAAGAATTATATTACTCTGTTCTATTATTTAAAAACATGCTTAAAAACAGATGCATATTGTATTTCAACTAAAAACATAATATTAGCAAGCACAATACATATACAACTTTAAATAGTAATTACCTGTCCTTTATCAATAATTGCATTGAGATTAATAAAAAAGTATATATTTTAAAAAGAAAGCTTAAAAAATATGAGATTAAACAAATTTTCTGTATAAAATTATAAGCGTTATATATGATATAAATGATATATACTTAATATCGGTACAAGTAGCATGAACATTATACACAGATATATAAAAAATAACTCTTTCATCTTTTTAATACGAGAACAGAGTATTATTACCATAATCAATGTTTTAATAATAACTAAACAAAAAAACAAAAATAAAGAAAAAACTTTTCGCCGAGCAATAAAAACACCTTGTATAAGTTTTATATTATACTCTTGCAATAATTATAATTCTCCTTAGATGTGTCACTTATCTCTCGCCTCCAACGTTTTGTTAATCTATTAGACTGATAATGTTTGTAGAGGGAATAATGCTGAAAAATGTTATATTTGTTATAAACTATCTATTAACTAAATATTATTCTACATTCAACACTAACATGTCACTAATAATATATATTCAGCTATCTTGTTAACAATTACAATACGTGATTCATCACACTATCTTTTAACTCGAACTTCAAGTATATTGATGTTAATATCTTTTTCGATTGTATTTGGATTCTTTTTAACATTTTATTGATGTAATAATAAATGAATCCATAAATGGATATTCATTATATATAAACGAATGTATTTATTGTATATTGCAAACATTTCTACTGATATTTTCATCTTTAGTAGCATCCGTTGCATAACATAGGAACTTTATTGTGCTATAATCAGTATAACTCAATTCAATATACTTGCAGTTCGAGTGTAGCCTTATCTAATCATCCGAACGTTGAAAATACCTATTCTCGATGCGTTTGCAGAGATTCACAAGCGATGGAAAATTCTTAACAATATTCGCTAGTACGTTGTTTGGAAGAGGTGTTGTAATAATCGTAAATATGTGCCCAAAAACTAGGGCATCCAATTCGTTTGGATTTCTAAATAATTAATAATAATTATTATTAATATTATTATAGAAATAATAATGAAGAATATTAGTAATATTATGAATATTATAATTAATAAATAAAATCTATAAAGACGTGTTGGATTTTAATAATACGTATATTTCAATGCAAAACTTTCATGTATTATTTCGCGAAAGATAATTTATATATATAAATGAACAATATTCATAGAATGAATGAATCTTCTGATAATGAAGGAAGAGATTCAAGAGAAGCTAAGCTATACAACAAAGAATCTTCTGATGGTTTTTCTATTATTTCAAAGTCCTTTATAAGAGAATCATTTTCTGGTGTATCTTCTTTCTTTTCGTTAAAGTAAATATTATTGATTTCATAAGTATGTTTCATAAGTCCAGGAAAGGAATGAATAATTATGGAAATTTCTTGAGTGGATGGAAAGAAATGGAATTTAGAAAGGGCTTTTATATGACCGTATACCAGAGCGTCAAATTCTGTGGGTCTTAAAAGTTACATTTGAATATTATAATTCTGTTACTTTTAGTACGTATAAAAATGAAAGTGAAATTATATGTTTAGTGTATAATATATTAAAACTACTTACTCGTTACCAAAAAAGAAGTTTCTTTCATTCAATCTTTCCGATAATATCACACAACAGTTTTTAACTTCATCAGCGACTTCTTTCAAAGTTTTATTATACCAACCAAGTACATTGAGCCTTTTTATAACTTGCTTTCTCTTTTGCCAATTTAAATAATGATTAAGGGGCCAAGGATAAGCACTTCCATGTCTTTGTTTAGTTACTTCTTCTAACGTCGTTGAATCAACCCAACAAATGTAAAGTTCTGCATTAACAAAAACATTGTTGACTAATGAAATATAAGCTTTCATATCTGATTTATCTTCAGGTTTTAAATGATTGGATAAACTTGTTCCTTTGTTAGAAATAAACGACACTATATTGTCAAACTCAGATAATACAAATGCACCGCATTTAATGAAAGGTAAAGAACCGGTTGGTGACATATACTCGGCATCCCTTTTTGATATTATTTCAAACTCCAAATTACACATTTTGAGAAAAGCTTGGACAGCAAGACAATTAGCATTGTCTGGCAATAATATTTGTTCTACTTCAAATGGTTGATACAATTGTATCATTTGAGGCCATGGTTCCTGAGCTGTAAAAATACATCAAATATAAATACTTTATCAATAAATAATATTACAAATTATTAACAACATAAAATATTTCAATCAAAAGTTATTAAAAAACATAAACAAGWAGAAAACAGAGACTAATTTCTTATAAGAAATATACAATTTATAAATGGGTCATTAGTAAAATAAAGTGAGGTTAGATTTTAATAATTTAACTGATAATTAATAAATAAMAGTCTAATAAAATGATTTGAATAAAAATTACCTCCAAGCTCTAAAGTAATTGCATCTGCTGTTAATTCACCAGGCATGTTAAAGTWAAATATAATTAATTTATTAGAATAAWACTTTATATTAATTTGCTTATGAACCAAGTAACAGAACCTCACAAAACATACAGAGATCTAATGTAAGTACCAAAACAGAAAAATATTCAACTAATTTCAATACATTTTATTGATAAAAAAAAACTTAAACAAAGTTTTTTAWTAATTAAAAAATGAATAATGTTAAGTTTTAATATCCTATTATTTAATAATATATGTATATCACATAAAGTATTATAAGTAAGATGTGTGTGTGGAAATCACTTTTTCACTCGAATTTCGATAATAAATTGAATCGATATTTAAGAATAATCATGTTCAAAMAAATATTTTTAAAWTAATTAATAATAATAATATAAATGAATAAAATAGTAATTTTTTATTTATCAATGTATTTCTTTTTATTTACTAACCATCATTGTTAATTTTTGTTTTACCATAAATTATAGTACCAAARGAAGTATCCATCAAAGAATAATTTGAAAATTGTARATACAATTGTCTCACATCAAATATAAATAATGTCTAACATTAATACTTTGTTTTTAATTTGAATAGTATTGATTTTAGAAATATTTGTATTTGTAAAAGTTTTTTTTTTTGTCTTTAAATGATATTGCTAAAATGCATCAGATATACACATAAAACATATTATTAATTATTTATATCCAAAAATTATTTATACTGTCTTTATAAATAATTTTTATTCTTTAAATTTTTACTTATTTAATATCACTAGTTATAACAAAATTTAAATTTAAAAATCGGAACTAAYTACGTTAGTAAAAAATTTGTTTTTCCATTTTCTTTATCACAATTACGAGTRTGCATGGTAACATCGATAATGTTATCATTAACAACAATTAATAGTAAAATAATTCGAAGACATAATAAAGGAGAATAATAATGACATTTGCATTGATGATTCGAATTATTTTTTGTTAAYTTATTTAATATYGTTTCTTAATACCATACAATAAAAAACAAATATAACCTTAACAATATAACATATCAAGTTCTTAGTTTTCTTCAAATGTTACAAATATTTGTAAAAAATTAATTAAGTGTAAAAATATCTTTGTTAATATATACATAAATGTATATTTCATATATCTATGATTTAATAAAAAAAAACCTTCAGCTTTTCAGTAAAAAGTAAGTTAATTTGTTAGTATTCTTTCTGTAACATTTTTACATTCCAAATTTAATAGATRATGTTGCAATGAATTCATATTGATTTCTTGCTATTATACTAATAATTTGAAGTAGGTTCCATCATTGAAATCGTTTCTTGCAAAAGCCTTGTGTAGTTCTACGACTGCCTGGAGGACATGGTTCCGTTTTATTTATTAGAGGAGCTCCAATTATTGTTAGAGGAGCTCCAATTATTGTAAGAGGTGCAATTCCGAATCTTTCACATTCCAGTTGAAAAGTAAATTCATTGATGCCTAGCACATCAGGTTCGCAAGGACCACCCTTTATTTTAAGAGGATAACAGATATTATTGTATTTAACTAAACCATCTTGTAAACATGGATTTATAACACATTGTGCAGTTGATTCTCCTTGAGGAAGAGCAATGTAATAATTCGGAGGACAGGGTCCTTGGCTATAAGCTTCATAACAAGAATCATTTGAAAGAAGATATAAGTATCTTGGCACACAATCGCACACAGAAACATTAGTTCCTTGAATAGGATAAAGATACATATTTTCAGGACAATTATGCGGTGTTGATCCACTTACTTCCTCTTCTACCTGAATACAAAAATAATACATTCTTTCACTTCAYAATATAATTAATTTATTTTTATAAAGTATATCATCTTTATAGTATAGTTACATACTGTTGATTTATCTTTATATGCATTATAATCATCTGGAAATACAACTTYTTGACATAAACTAATACCAATGTATATTAAAAATACACTGCTAAACAATATTAACTTCATTTTAAATAAAACTCTATTATTTTATACGTCTGTTTAATGCAACTACGTTTTCCTACTCAATGTCCTTCAATGTCCTTCAAAAATTGCAAATTATTAAATTATGCTGGATATACAAAGTCCRTTTATAGAAGATACACTAGCGCTACTTCTTTAATCATTTTTATTTTTTATGGACATTTATCGATAGAATTGATTAAGTTTGATYAGGTCATTTTAATCCTGTTTCATTCAATAAATACTTGCAATATAAATATTAGAATGAATATTAATCTACATACATATCCCAGTGAACACACCAATGTAACCGAGACATCACATTAACAGAACGAAAAACTTTAGGTTAGGTAAACCGTAAATAACATACGGGTCACATGTGAGTCACATGTTATATGTGACACAATAAATTATATTTCGTACATTGAAAAAAAAGTAACGAAAGTAAAAACGATAAMATTAGGAATTTCAAATTTTTTTCCCTGAAAATATTTATACTTTTTTTTTTTTTATAACAAAGGTATATTTATTTTTAGCGGAAATATTTCTAACTCACAATTTTTTAATTTTTACTTTTGTTGCACTTTTTTCAATCTAAWAAATATAATATACTGGAGAATTTAAAATTAAGGGCACACAAAAAACATGGTTATAWAATATATGTTATTACAATTTATATTAAAATTTGTATTTTACCTAYAAAATAGAACAATTTTTTTTTCAATTATAAATAAAAATTATAAAATTTTTTTTTAAATAAATCTTAGCATCTTTGCATTCTTTAATTTCATCCGACAGGTGCACCACCAGCAGGAGACTTATGAAGTTWACGCTTATAACGTTGAGCCCCCAGCCTGAACCACTCTCCTGCYTCGTAATTAAAATCACAATTGGTAAAATTAGAAAATTTAGTTTGAATAACATCTGAAAATAAAATAATTGTTATGATTTATGTTCTATATTTTAAAATTTAAAAARGTTCTATATATTACCTCGAACATATTTATTTATGAGTGACTCAYTTAAATTTACTTTGTTTTTTTTACCGAGCCATGTATTGTCTGCAGCAAATTTATCATCGTAAATTAATGTGAATACATTTTTCAGAAAATCACAACCATTTTTTCCACCGATAATACGCACATATTCTTTCTGAAAAAATTTTATATAGAAATTACTATACCTAGATTACATAGTAGTAGATAAAAAGAAAATTCCAGCTTTGATTTGTATATATGTGTGTGTGTGTTAAACGTATAGTATTAATATCTAGTATACTAAAATATCTCTGCTAAAATTTACTGCTTACACAGATGTACAGTGAAGATAAACATTTTAACGATATTGTTTATTATTAAGTTAAATTTTAATTATCATTATATTTATAATTATTTCAATTGTTATTGGTATTATTATTATTATCAATATAAGTAGTAGTATTTACTAGTTACTACTTACGAACTCATTTTCTAATTGTTTGGTGATCAAAATTTTCTCCAAAAATTCTAATTCTTGTTTAGTTTCAATAGGGAAATATTGTTTAATGTTCTCGACATTCGTGGTAATGTTTGCTAAATGACCTTGATCAAAACGTTGTTTTAAATCTTTTAGATCCACGAGAGCCATATTCAGTATTTTTAATATATATTTAAAGTTAACTGCAAATAAATATTTAATCTCTAGTCATTTTAAGTTAAAAAAGAACGAATAATAAATAAATTTGAAGTCTTACCTTTTAATATTGATGAAATATCAGTTATATTTTTATTATTGAAGTCAAAAAGATTTTCGAGTTTATTAAAATGTAAGTTATTTAAATCAAATGGAATGTTTTCGTTCGTAGCATGATGATTACCATTCGGCGTTGTAATGTTAATAATTGAGTCTCTTTCTAGTTGTGCTGTAGAATGGTTCTTATCATTATTATTTTCACAGCTATCAACTTCGTCTGGTTCGACTGAAATTTAAAAAATAAAATAAGTAATAGCTGTATATTAAAATATATATGAAAACGAACGAACCAAATTTAACTTACCAATTTCTGGATGATGTTCGAGCACTGTATTTGCTGTAAATAGGTAGAAATATACATAAATTAACAACAAAACTGTAGCAAATAACAACGAAAATTGGATTAATGTGAAAAGGTAAATACGTAAACTTTAACGAAAACAGTATTAACTATAGTATAAAAAAGCTATGAAAATTATTTATACGATTACATATATTTACAAATATGTCGATGTTGAAAAATTAGTGACATTGCTGTATTATGTTAAAAAAAATTACATGGACAAGTTTTTTAATAATTACTTACATAAATTGGGTGTGTTAGTGTTGCTGGATTTAGTTTCGTCACATATTTTCGGCATAGGTGTAGCTGCTGCAAATAACATGATGATTTGTTTTTTATACAATTGGTGTAATTTATTTTCTAGCGTTTCAAAGAAATGAAAAAGAAAGTAAATATTTATGTATAATACTATTAAAGACGTTATACATTTTGTCCTTTTTCCTTCTATAATCAGTTTATAGAAAAACTGAGACATAACCAAGTATCTTGTAAGAGAATATTTTTATACAGTGAACTTACGCTTAATAAATCCCCTTTTTTGTTTTTTTGGAGGTTCGTCTTCTGTGTCCTCATCAGTTGTGGGGTCAATAACTAGTGCTAATCTCTTCTTCTTATTGTATTGTCGCTCAGCAGCAGTAGATTTAGAAGATCGACAACCACGACCAAGACCTTCTTCGGAAGAAATATAATCGGATTCAGCTGCGACTCCCCGAGCTTTTTCATAAGCGTCTATAAAGAAATCAATTTATAACGAAGAAAATATCAATTTAAACCATTTATCGATTCTACAACATACCAAAGAAGTTCATAATTTTGACATTTTCTATTGTCCAGGTTGAGCTATTGGGTTCTAATTTTTCTTTAACATAGATATCAATTTCTTTTGGTGTTTTTGGAGGCCACCAACAATGCCATTCRTCGTTATCATCGTCACAAGGAGGCATCAGCCAACTRCTTGGCACTTCCACATATGTATTTTTATTTGTAAGATATACACAAGCAAAATTTTTATCTATAAAAAAAACATAAAATTAGTTTTTGTAATAATCGAAATAATTCAATCAAATTAGGAATGTTCAATAATTATTGAACT
>NW_015149038.1:597568-624123 GCF_001465965.1 Polistes dominula | reverse complement strand
GACAAGTTTAAACCTGTTTACGTGTGATATACACCAACGGTCAAACTTTTCTGTTTTTTTTCGTATTTATTTTTCTTTTTTGAATATTGCATCTCAAGCAAGAAAAATTTTAGTCAATTTTTTTACGAATATTGTTCTTTTAAGCAAGAAAGAAAAATTTTACTTTCTTTTTTTTTTTTTTTCAATTAATCTGAGAAAAAAAATATTATAATCAAACGCCAAGAGACAACAGATACTGGGGAAAAAGAATTTTTCCTTCTAATAGCACGCAAGGTACTTAAACCTTTGTCCTTTAGGTTCAGTTTTTTTTCTTCTAAATTTACTTCTTTTAAATATTGCAATTAAATTGCACTTCTTAAGGTAGTTTCAAAAACTTACCAATTTATTCAATTTTCTTCTAAAATGAAGGCACTTAATCTTCGTCAAGACTCTTTATGTACGATTCGCTGTACTACACAAAGCCTATCCTTTTCTAATCTCTTTCGAGATAAGAAAACAAGTCCTGGGCGTGCTGAGTCCTTAACCTGATGGATTGTGGTAATTTGTGGAAAATCAGGAAGGACACTCTGTAATTATATATTCTTCTGAAACTTAGTTGTAGCTGTATTGTGTCTTGTACAACCAAACTTATAAAGGCACGTGCTATCTGTACAACGCCACAGTCGAGAGTGAGATGTACAAACAGTGATCCCAGAGACTTTAGTTCGTTTGATCGACACGGGGGCGTAAAATTATGGTACGCGCCGGAAAATTATCGTACGCCCCGGGAAAATTTGAAATCTGACAATTTCTCGGACGAGATTTTGAAAATATGAAAAAGTGTCCAGCGTTTTCTGTCAATAACAATTCAAAAACCTTGCAGAATGGCGCTGGTGAAAATAGAGGTGTGGTATGAATGTAGCAATTGTAAACGAATTGAAGTATGCTGAGTTATATAATAATGTAGTAAATATAACCTTAAAGAATTATTATGAGAAAACGTGTAGCTAGAGTGATTTTATTTCATGAATTGTGAATAGTACGTTTATTGATTTTTTATCATTTAATTTTATGAAAAAGTATGTGAATAACATAACAGTTATGGGTAAAATTTGTGTTCCTTGTTTATTTTTCAATCCTACTCTAATAATATTTGGCGCTTCCTTTAAAATTGACACTCTGCGAATTGTGGCGCCACTCGAATTGCATACATTTCGACGGACACTTTTCATATACAGAAATAACAGAGATGTTACTCCTTACCTCTACCCTCCATAATAGAAGTAATCTGATGATTTTCTTATTTATGTAACAGAATTTTTATACTGGTTATTATAAATCGAATAATTTCGTAATTTCGAGAATTATTAAATTCATTTTATGTGTCTTTATTGGTAAGACTGATTTTTCAAGAAAAAATTTGAAAATGTATAAATCATTTGAAATATAAATTATTATTTTAATAAAATTAAACAAATTTTTTTTATAGTTCAATAGCTTTAAAAATTATCCAATGAAATTCAAAGTTATCGACCAATCTACGCTTAAGATAATTTATCGTAATGAATAGTTCGATATATCGAAAAAAAAGTGATATTTCTTTGCATTTTTAGGACGTGTTCGGTATCGATACGATACACACATTCGAATGTTAGGCCTTCAAGTTGGCTCGAGATTTATTCTGGATAAGAAAGGAAAAAAAAAATTAACAAAGACATAGGACAAAAATAGTAACAAATAAATCTCTTCTTACTTCTCGGAAACTTTATCATCTTTCACGTAGATTTTATTTTCAGCTGGTATTTTTGAGCGATCCAAAAAAAGAAAGAAAAACAAAAGAAAAGAAAAAGGATTAATACAAAACTATGTATCTATCTATAGATATTCGTAATAATAATCTACATTATCATCGCAGCAAAAATGTTAATTTATCGATGTTAATTTGTCTACTAGAATAATCTGTTTATGGGAGTGTTGGGTTATCATCATTTGGCTATTAGATAAGCTTGTTGAGAGATTGAGTATTAATCAATCAAAAATTCATGCGCACACTTGTTATTAACAATTGTTCATACGTTTAACAATAAATCAGTGATCTGGTTTGAACAAATAAAGAAATAATAAATTTAAGCAAAATTTAAAAAATAATAATAATAATAATAATAATAAAAAGAAAACAAATCAAATCAAATATATTCGTAAAATTGTCGCGAATTTCGTTAGTAAACACCGGGTATACATCTATTCTTAACAAGTCTTTGGTACTACATATGTAATACATAAGATAGGTATGATCTTTTAGTAGTTCTCGTATCTACCTACCTACCTGTCAAATTAAAATGTAAATGAGAGATATTGCTTGTGCGAAGTGTAAAGAACTTTTAATCGTACGGTAATGCAATCGATGCAATTTATCCGATTAACTCGGAATATTAAGGAAAGATAGAAAGAAACCTTACGAGTGATCAAGAGAGTTCGTTCTAGTATCTAACCAGTTAAATACCAGTTATGGCTCTCCGTAAAGTAAAAGGAAACTTCGAACGAATGTTCGACAAAAATTTGACGGATTTAGTACGTGGCATTAGAAATAATAAAGAGAATGAGGTAAATTTTAATGTAATTTTATATATAATTTTGTCTATTTCATTTATATTTATTTTTATAAAAATAACAAAAATGACACGTAACTTAACCTAACTTTGTAATAATTTTGAATTAAAGGTAAATCTCTTTATAATGAATTTGTTTCTTATCGTGTTAGGCAAAATATATTGCACAATGTATAGAAGAAATAAAACAAGAATTACGCCAGGATAATATTGCGGTAAAGGCAAATGCAGTTGCTAAGTTAACATATGTAAGTGAGGGTTTCATATGCTAATTTTAAACTATCACTTTATCTCTAACTAGATAATTATGTTGTTTTCTATTTAAATCTATAGTACGACTTACTAATGTTATTTATCTTTTTATAGTTGCAAATGTTAGGCTACGATATTAGTTGGGCTGGATTTAATATAATTGAGGTCATGTCATCTGCTAAATTCACCTATAAACGCATTGGATATTTAGCAGGTAGTCAAAGCTTTCACGCAGATACAGAGGTATGATTTCTATTCGTTTTTCGACATACAAATAGCTTAAGATAAATAATTTCATTTTAGAATGAAAAAGAATTATTTATTAATTTAATTCTTACAGCTTTTAATGTTGACTACAAACATGATACGCAAAGACTTAAATAGTCAAAATCAATACGACGCTGGATTGGCTCTTAGTGGTTTATCTTGCTTTATAAGTCCAGATCTGGCACGTGATTTAGTTAATGATATAATGACTCTATTAACATCTACAAAGCCATATTTACGGAAGAAAGCAGTTTTAATGATGTACAAGGTGTTCTTGCGATTTCCAGAAGCTTTAAGGCCTGCTTTTCCTAGATTGAAAGAAAAACTTGAAGATCCTGACAGTGGTGTACAGTCTGCAGCAGTCAATGTAGTTTGCGAATTAGCAAGGAAGAATCCAAAAAATTATTTAAGCTTGGCACCTGTATTTTTCAAATTAATGACAACGTCGACTAATAACTGGATGCTAATTAAAATAATCAAATTGGTAAGTCTGTTCTGTAATATTAATACATCGATTGATCAATTAAACACAGAAAGATTTAAATTTGATATAAAAAGACATAAGAGCTGTTATCAATGAATGCATATATACTTATATATATATATATATCATTTTTAACTTCGAGCCTAGTAATGTTGATCTTATTTCACTTGCTCAGTTCTCCACTATAACACTGATTGAGCCGAAAATGGGTCGGCGACTTACTCAACCACTAATTGACCTGATTTCAAGGTTTTTTTACTAGTTGATTATTTTGATATAAAAAAGCATTGATATATATTTAATTTAGATCACATAGTAGTAGTAAAGATATGGTAGAAGTATAAAAGTATCGTCATTATTGATTTTATTCTGTGTTGTCTATAAATGATTTATAGAATATATATATATATGTATATATATATTCTATAAATATTTATATTGTTTGTTATTACATATCGCTTAGATTGCAACTAAAATTATATTTACAGTTTGGCGCCTTGACACCTCTAGAACCTAGGCTTGGCAAAAAGCTAATAGAACCCCTTACCAATTTGATACACAGGTATTTAACGTATTTATATTGATATTTTCCTTTCCCATATATCCCAATAATTTGTAGATTTTATCATAGAGAGGAAAATAGTTCCATGTATTATATAATATAAATATGTATATATATGTTTGTCTCGGCTATTCTCTAGCTTTTATTAACAAGGATTATTAATAAGTTATGAATAAGTTATTAATATCATTAATAAAATTATCTTTATATTATTTTTAGTACATCTGCTATGTCTTTGCTGTATGAGTGCATTAACACCGTAATAGCTGTATTGATTTCTATATCGTCTGGAATGCCAAATCATTCAGATTCAATACAGCTCTGCGTGCAGAAATTAAGAATATTAATAGAAGATTCTGATCAAAATTTAAAATATTTGGGCTTGTTAGCAATGTCAAAAATATTAAGGACACATCCTAAAAGTGTACAAGCTCATAAAGATCTTATTATGCAATGTCTTGATGATAAAGATGAAAGTATAAGATTGCGTGCCTTGGATTTATTGTATGGAATGGTATCTAAAAAGAATTTAATGGAAATAGTTAAAAAATTAATGGTGCACATGGACAAAGCTGAAGGCACTACATACAGAGATGAATTACTTTCAAAGATCATACAAATTTGTTCTCAAAATAATTATCAATTTATAACATATTTTGAATGGTAAATTAATAATATATTTTGATAGTATAATAATTAAATGAATATTTGATAGTTTGTATATAAGTTATATATTTATAGGTACATATCTGTATTGGTGGAACTCACACGAATGGAAGGTACCAAGCATGGACCATTAGTAGCAACTCAATTACTTGATGTAGCGATCCGGGTACAAGCTATACGTAAATATGCAGTTCAACAATGTGCCTTACTACTTGAAAATTCCTATCTTTTGACTGGTCAACCACGAGCTACTATGTCTGAGGTTTTATATGCAGCTGCTTGGATATGTGGAGAGTTTTCTAGGTAATAAATTATATGTAGCATAATATTTTCATTAAATAACATATTTAAATTTTTATTTGAAAATTTATAATATCAATAGCGAACTAGAAGATCCTTTAGCAACTTTACAATCAATGTTGCGATCACAAGCATCTAGTTTGCCAGGACATATTCAAGCAGTTTATGTGCATAATATCTTAAAACTTGCTACGGCAATATTATCTAAAGCTGAGAAAGAAGGTGACAGCGAAACGATGGAACAAGTAAATTATACTTTTTTATGCGTAAAATCATTGCATATCATCAAATGATTGCATTTAAATTTAAACAGTAATGTAACCAATCTATTTATAGTCTTTCATTGATTTTCTAGATTTTTGCGTTGAAAGATAAAATAGCAGCATTTGTATGTAGCGGTGATTTGGAGGTTCAAGAAAGATCTAGTTCTGCATTAGTTTTATTTGAATGCTTGAAAGAAAATCCTGGCATGGCTGAAGAATTAATGGAAGCGTTTGAAGGTGAACTTAATCCTGTTGCTCCTAAAGCTCAAAGAAAGGTATATATGTATACAATATATTATTTATTTTTGTTAAAAAAGAAAATATATATTTCATAATTTTTTCATTCATAATAATTTTTTCTTTTAATATTAATTCATTTTTGAATACATTTTTTTGTAGGTACCTATCCCTGATGATTTAGATTTAGATTCATGGATCAATGATCCACCATCAGAGAGCTCTGATTCTGAAGATATGGATATGAATGAGATATTTGTTAAATCAGAAAAATCTAATAATTCCTTTATGAAACGAGAAACGAATGAACCTACGGTAGAAGAACTTCAGAAAAGGAGAGAGGCCAGAAAATTGGAACAACAAAATAATCCTCATTATTTGAAAGGATCATTTAAAAATTCCGCTTCTTATCATAATTCAACGTCTCTTTACGAAGACTTTGAAAACATTCCAGTTGCTGAATTAGACATACCGGTATCATTAAAAATATCGAATTATTCTGATACCAGTAAATATCACAATATAAATGTGGATAATAATCACAAAAGACATAAAAAACATGGCAAGAAAAAGAAATCGAAAAAAAGTAATTATTTCTCTTTTACACATTAACATTATGCAAGAGTATGTTTTCTTATTAATTATCAATTAAGATACGTTATTACGTTATTATTTTTATGTACATTGTTTTTATTTTTTCTCTTTTTTTTTTTTACTATTATTTCCTTATTAGATAAACAATCTGCATCGGAAGATGAACGTGAAGAAGATTATCCTATGCAAGTTGTAAATACAGGTATTGGTGAACTTCCACCAGGAGCAGAAATAAGTGATAGCGATGATTATGATATGATCGATGCAAATGATCCTCATCGAGCTTTAAATATCGATTTAGACATGCCTTTAAGAGAGGATGAAAGATTACCGGTTTTGGAACATAGAGTGGTAGAGAATAGTCCAAATCAGAAAGTCAAAGAAGCGAAGACAATAAAGAAAGATAAGGTAATATTTTGTTTTACCTTCCTTGATATATAATACATAAGATCTAGAAGTTTATAACTTCTAGAGTAGATAATATTAGTCATACAAGTATTTATTTTAACCGAAACAAGATATTGTTTCTAACTTTGAAAATATTCATTTTTTGGTTCATGTTTTTTTCATCATTTGACGAGAAGTTATGAATCTCTTTATTTAGTCACCTTATATATATTATAAATGTGTAATTGTTTCATTACATATGATGTATAAAAGAGAATACAATATATATATATATATATTTTATTATTTGTGTATTTATAGGGTCATAGAAAAACTAAAAGAAAGAGTAAATGTGTTCAAGAAAAAGAGGCTGATAATCAAATAAATATGACTGATATGTGGTTAGAAGATAATATCGAAGAACCAGGCTCTTCCTCTATTCAAGAAGATTACACTGAAGTGAATAGTAAAGAAAATGTAGATATACGAAAGGATAGTAAGCGAAAAAAATCTAAGAGCCAGGATAAACATAAAAAAGTTAAGGACGACGATATAAAACATAAAAAATCGAAAAAATCCAAAAGTAAGAAAGAAAAGAAATCATCAGATTATGAAGAAACAGCTGGTATATCTACACCCTCCAAAGAAATATTGCCAGAATTAAGGAATGATTTAGTTATTACTGAAAATAGTTTAAATTCCATTCAACCATTGATCGCTTATGAAAAATTATCTAAGAATAAAACTATTTCTATGATGTATGAATTAAAGCAAATTGCTGATGACACTAGTAAAATAATTGTATCAATACTCATTACTAATATAGGGCAAAAGCTTGTTAAAGAAATAAGGTTCGATATTACGGATACGTCAACATTGAAATTAATGAAAAATGTAATTTTTTTTTGTCTTTTATTATTACGGTGTATATTATTTTTGTATTGTTACATGAACATTTTGAAAATTTTCTTTTTTTTTCTTCTATTTTTACAGGATGATGAAGAATATGGAATGAAACTGCCATTCCAACTACCTCCACAATCAAGTAAAGAGACTCAATTTACAATATTAATATCCGACGTAACGTTTGCTCAAAAATTAAGAGGTACATTAACGTATATGTTGGAAAATGTGGATGGGACAATACAAGAAAAACTTGATTTCACTATAAATTTGTCGTGCAGTAAATTTATGGTTGGACATTTGTCCCACAAGGATATACTAACGGAGCTACTTAAAAGCGGTCAACTAGTTTCTAGAATTAGAAAAGAAATTCTTTTGTCTCAGGAATTTAATGCAGTTTTGAATACTGTCTGTTGCAAGTGCAATCTAACTCTCGTGGAACAAATAAATGATACTGCATCTTTGTATGGTCATTCATTGAAGGGACATCATGTGTGCCTTTTATTAAAATATAATGTAAGAGTTTCAATAGAATATTATATTGATTTTAATTATTTCTATGTTAAGAGCGTAATATTTATTTCAATGTGTTTTAGAAATCGACAGGTAATTTGTTGATCGAAGGTAAAGGTGACAATAATTCTCTCCTGTCAGGAATTGCGGATGAGATAACAAGGCTTTTGACATAAGAAAAAGTGTACCTATGTTTTAAAACAAAGATAAGACAACTAATAATGATTCCTATCATTCATTACAGTCATATATTCAACAAAACTTTGCATTATGCGAAGAAATATTTTCCAGGATCTGTTATGTATGAGACAACCAATGATTATAGGAAAAATCTCACCTGCTAATTCATTAATCATTACATATTTTCAGATGGAGTTCTTATCTAAGCACTGTATAATTTAGAATTATTAAATTTGTTAAATATACATATATAAGAGTTATACATATATGTGGGTTATCAGGATTCTAAAAAAAAAAAAAAAGAAAAAAAAAGAAAAAAAAAGAGAAAATGGCAAGAAAAAAAAACATGGGGAAAGAACAAATTTATTCACCAATTATTCAAAAGACATCGATACAAAAAGTAAGGAAATAATTGGGAACTTAATTGATATTATTTCAAAGTCGCCTACTTTTTGTACTGTTGCCTCTTTGATCTTGTAAATTTATTTACGAAAGAAGAAAAAGAAAAAAAGAAAAGAAAGTTAAAAAAAAAGAAAAAAATAACGAATAATTTTGATATCTTGTAAAAATAATAAGATATCATCTCAATCTTCTCTATATTGTCATGTTGCATCTCATGCATATGTGAGAATGTATAAAATATAATAATAATAATAATAATCATTTAGTAACGATATAATAATTATACCATCTCTGCATGCGGTATATTATGTTTATAATATAATATTATAATATTAATATTTTTTCATATACATCTAAAAAATCATGTCTTAAACGGATTTATATTAAATGTAAGAGTGAACGAAAAAAGCAAAAAAGAAAAGATAAGAAACAATATGTAAATAGCATGTGCCTGTAATCTATGCTTACAAAGATTCTTTTACTGGCCAAATATTTTTCTCTTTCTCTCTTTTTCTCTTTCTCTCTCTCTCTCTCTCTCTCTCTTTCTCTCTTTCTCTCTTTAAATTTGATTTAATATGATAACGAAATATCTCTTATTAAAAATTCATCCGCTAAAATAGAATCAGAATGCATGATATGCAAAATTGAATAACATTTTAGAATTTTATCGAAAGGAGAAGAAAAACAAAATAAAAAAAAAAAATTTGAAATTTTTTCAAACCGAATTAAAATACAGTACTACTCCGCTTGTTTTCTCTTTTGCATTTAAAAATATCTATCATGCTTGTTTTAGAATTTGTGATTTTCATTTATTATCAAATTGAAATCATTCTGTCTATTACAATGTGAACATTGTAAAAAGAAATGATTAAATTATTAGAACAACATGGAGAGGAAAAACAATTGAAATATAATTATGTTTGTAACGTTCCCACACGTCGAGAAAAATAATTACATGTGTAATTATCCAATATATTTTTTCGAAATTTTTTACTCATCCTATCTTACTTTCTTTCTCTCTCTCTCTCTCTCTCTCTCTATATCTTTTTATTTTTATGTTAGATATAAACATATTATAAAAATCGAGAGAAAATAAATGAAAGAAAATGAATTATTAATCAATGTGATCAAACTTATATTTAATTTTAATGAAAAAAAAAAAAGGAACGATCAGAGATTATTAAAAGATTTAAAAATGATTTGATTAATTGTAAAATAATAAAATGTGAAATATTTCATAGGATGTTTAAATAATTAAAAAAAAAAAAAAAAAAAGAAATACTTATCAAAACGAGTCATGCTAAATTCTATGACCATTAAATTCTATACTATTATTAAAATGTCTTACGTTGATTGTCTTCAAGATAATAGATTACCGGTTTAAAAAAGATCCTACTGTTCCTATTGTATATTTTTGTTTACAACCTCGTTTGTTTGTCGTTTTTTTTTTTTTTTTATAAACTTCCAATCTGTGTATGTAACTAATTGTATATCTAAGATCTTTATCAAACAAACAATGAAATATAAGTAGTAAAACAAAAACGTGGTTCGATCAGGTAGATAAGAGAAGGACAAAAAATAATATTATTTCTGCATGAGATTTTTATTATTTTTATATGACGATGCATATACCTTATATATTAAATTTTTATTATATATCTCCATAGAAAAAAAAGAAAATATATATATATATATCTATGAATGCTTGTAATTTTAAAAAGTGAAATATACTGTATACTTTTTTTTTCTCTACATATATATATAAACATTTTTCCTTAAATTTAATTTAAATCTATATATATATATTAGATTATTTTAGTTTTGATAAATCAAATATTAGATAAATTTATATTATAAAATTTTTATTTTGATTATTTTAATTATAATATTAAAATAAAGAAAAAATAAATTAAAAATATAGATAAAAATAGCGTCTTTTAAATGAAATAATTATCCTTTAGTTATAATTTTGTTCTTTGTCTTATTATTAGCCTTGAAACGTTATGATGATAAGAAAATAGGTTGGATGCTCGATGAGATCAGGTGAATCACGATGTAAAGCACAACGTCCTTCGTTAAAATTAGTAGATCTCTCTTGTATGAGTTTATTCATTATTAGAATTCCAACGAATTAACATGGATTAAGTTTAAAGTTACACACATTTGTCTCTAAAGTCTTTACCCTTTTTATCTTTTCCTCAAACAAAGAAAGAAAATAAGATCTTACATTAGTTTATTTAATTAATCATATTTTTAATCATTATCTATATTATTCTTCGAATGAATAAGAATTTTTCTATTAAACTCAATATTATCAAATGGAAGAAAGAAGTCAAACGTGTTTTGATTATTCTTAACAATATTACCTCTCTTCAATGACAACAAACAACAAAAATGTTTATCATATATGAGGACACATGTACGTATAAATATATATATATGTATAATATTGCGTAATAGATGGAACAAAATAAGAAAAATGTTACCTAAAATTTAAAAAATTAATCGAATACTTTAACACTTGCTGTTAAAAAAATATATTTATAAGTGTATTTTGAAAAAAAAAAGAACAAAAAAGATGTGAAAACAATAACAACAATTTACAAATGTAATAAATTTAATATCCCATAAGAAAGGTCTAAAAATGTCTATTAAATATAAATGAATAATGAAATAATTTTCAATAATTAAAATGAATTATAAAAAATGTAACTTTAGATTTTTCCTAACATTTGCCATTTATTGTTTCATTTGTTTTCATTAATTTTGTTTCTTTTTTTTTTTATATCTTACTATATTCAAATTTTTTTTACATTGCGTATGTTATTTACCCCGTTACCCAATGATAGATAAAACGACAATCTTAAGAGTTGGAATTCGATTGATATGAATCGAACAAACATTATCAAGATATACTACATAAATACGATAATTCAACCTGTAGATCTGTAATTTCCACGCCTTCTTTTTTTTTTTTTCTTTTTTTCTATCTCTACCCTCAATAACAATTTATTTTCCATATCGTTTACAATATTCTTACGACAAACAAATAAGAAATGGTAAAAAAAGTATAATAAATATTCCAAGTAAATAATAAATAAATTTCTTGGAATAATTTTATACACGATTTGTCAATAATTATTTACGTATAAATTAAAATATTAAATAAAAAAAAAATGATCCGATATAATGAATAATTTAATTCGTTGTTGATTATAGAAGATACACAGATTAGAACGTGAAGAAAGATTTGCAGAACTGTCATATACCTGTATATATCGTAAGATAGAATAGTTCGTTTACAGTAGACTACTAACAACCCCTCCATTAACCCCTCACCCCTTCTTTTAGGTCCTTCAAACATAATCTATTTATAAACTTATGACTTATTGTATACCGATTAGTCTTTCGAAGTACTGTCCCGTGTATATTCTACAACGACAAACGTGCATTTCAAATAAATCATTTTTCGTGAAATATTTTCTAAGGATAATACAAACAAAAATACATATAATTTTAATATATAATACTCTCCTTCGGTGTATAGATTAAAATTATAATTTATAAGTGTGTTTTTTCTATCAATTGATCCAAAAGGATCACATCGATCATCATTTTTCTTTTCTCCTCTCTTATATAAATATATTATATAAATATATGTATATATATTGTACACATAACATATGTTTATCAAAAAATCAATAACAATATAATAGTAATAATAAGAATAAACAAAAAAATATTACATATATTATAATTGTGAGTGTTAATAATAGTGAATTTAATTTAATCAAATATTTTTCATATATATATAATTGTAATAATAATAAGAATTAATATATATATCATAGTTATACTTGTGAATTGAATAACATTAACGGAATTTATAGAATATTTTTCAAACAATTGTTAAAATTAAAATTGTAAATTTAAAATACATTAATAACAATACTAACAATAATAATAATAATAATAATAATAATAATAATAATAATAATAATAATAATAATAAGAAGAAGAAATAATAATGTATCATAAATTGTGAGTGAAGTTAACTAATAGTAAAATTACAACATAGTGAAGTTAAATAATAGTCAAAATAATATTTAAATAATATATATATATACATATATGTAGTGAAAGAGAGAAAGAGAGGGAAAATAGTGATAGAAATAAATACGTATATTTACATTATTGTAAATAAACCTTTATAGGTTTATAAATTATATTCGATTGTGTGAGGATAAAAGAGAACACACTCACTACCGATCTTTACTTACGAGACAGAGAGGAAAACGAAATGGCAGGAGTGCGAACCCGCGTGCCGTGGTGTACTATATAAATAATACTTCGCGCAAAGACAAATCAGTTGACTTGCGGCCGCCGTACCTGTCACGGTATAAAATGCAACGTTAATACTGTACAAGAAAATTAGAGTTTACTTCGACATATATATATATATATACACATATACATACATACATATACATATATTCTTTTTTTATCATTGAAACAAACAAAACAAAAAGTTGAAAAACTTTTTTCCTTATATTCCCTTTATACATATAACATTTCTTCTTCTTCTTGTTATTATTATTATTATTATTATTATTGTTATTTTAATTCAATTACAATTAATAATTGAATTTTTTCCGAAGAATAAAAAAAATTTCTTTCGAAAGATCGATCTAGTTCGATCGATCGATTTATTTATTTGTTTTCTGATCGATCGAATATTTAACGGTCATTAACAAAGATCGCGTTTAGTTTGCTTTGTTGCATACATACATACATACATATATACATATACACGGTTGCCGCAATATATACACATACACATATAACATTCGAAGAAATTACAAAAGGAAGAAAGAAGTCTTGAAGAGAAGAAAAAAAAAAAGAAAAGGAAAGAGTGAAAAAAACTCGTGAACAATCGATACTTGTGATCGATCGATCCAATTCATCCATCCATCCATCCATCCATCCATCCATCATCAATCGGGGAAGGATGTCGCACGACAACTTAGGATTTACGGCTAGTACGGTGAGTCTTAATATGAACAAACAAATAAACAAGAAAAGAAAAAACAGAAAATAAGTGTTAAAGAGGAAAAAGATGTTACATATTGATTATCGCGAGAAAAAATGTTAATCTTTGTTAATATTGACAATTAACTTATCTTTTCTTTGGTATATGTATATAATATATATATTTGTGTGTATATGTACATTTGTTTATCTTTTATGCCCTTTAACACGGGTTACTGTATAGATCGTATATTCTACAGCAACTACAATTGGGTTATTTTTGTTGTTTTCTTCTTATCACCTTTTTATGGTTATTTATAGTATAATAATAATAATTACTTTTCAAGGTATTTATTTTATTTAAACGAAATCGTTTGACTTTTGTTAAAATAATTTTGTTTTATATTATCATTACCTGTTTCTTTTTTTCGTTCTTTTTTTTTTTAACTAAAATGGTTTCTTATCGTAGAAATATATTTTTCATATTCGTTTTTCTTTTTATCTGACGCAAATCTTAATTACTCGTTTTAAATTATAAAATTGTCGCCAATTATAAATTATTTAATTTTCTTTATCTTTTTTTCATTTCTTTTTTTTTCTCTCTTCAATTTTTATTCAAGGTTATTTTTCTTTTCTTTTGGTTTTTTTTTTTTTTTTTTTTTTAATTATTATTTGGAGTATTTTGTTGTTCTTTTTCTTCTTCACCAGTAACGTGCAATTTTATCTTCATTAATCATAATATCGGTATTTCGATGTAATCTTTGCATACAATTGTAATTAATACTTTGAACAAATAGTAGAGGAACAAATAATAATGAATTAACGTCTTGTAATTATTATGTATGTATAACTCACGTCGATTGCATATCGCGATTAAATTATATCATATCGTCTTATACATTATACATATATTTATTTATATATATAACTTATTACGTTGTAATTTTTTTTTTCTTCTTCTTTTTCTTTTCCTTTAGCAACGTATACGCCCACGTGTTTTGTCTCTTTTTGAATTTATCCTTTTTCATAACACGTTTACTTTTAAAATCTGATTATGACAAAACGTTAACCTATATACATATATTTATTATATATATATGTATATGTATAACTTATTACGTTGTAATTTTTTTGTCTTCTTCTTCTTCTTTTTTTTCTTTTTCTTTAGCATCTTAAGTATACGCCTACGAATTTCGTCTCTTTTCGAATGTATCCTTTTTCATAAAACTTGTTCTTTAACACTACATATACCAGACCAGCCATTTTAATTCAAAATTTCTACTTCACACATGTAACATTTGATTTTTGTAAATAATTAAGCATTTTGTTATTTAAAAATGTTTATAAATCGATTTATCTATTAAAATTATTATTGTTAAACATTTTTTGTTATTTTTTAAGAGTAAATAAAAACTAGAAGCCTTAAAAAGTCATTTTTTTGTATACACCAGTTATTTTGATTAGTGTGGTAGAAATAAGTATACTGAAAATGGTGGTATATCTAGTGTTAAAATTTGATTATGAGAAAACGTTGATCTAAATCAACGAGCATGCATAATTTCAACTATAATAATATTTTTCTTTTTATTTTAACCATTTAATTTCTCTCTCTCTCTCTCTTTTTTGCTATTTTCTCTTCTTTTTTTTGTGTGTATTAAAACAAGGGTTATATGACCGCATCTTTCGTTAGCAAAAAATATGATAATAATAAAAAATTACGAATAAATTTAAAAAAGGATGGATTTAGAAATTTTCCGTTGATAATGAAAAATATTTTCTTTCATTAATTCATATTTATTTTTCTGTCTCTCTTTATTATTATTAAATGAAGGATTAAATTTTGAAATTAGAAAAATATGACGATGAAAAATTGAAGATGAAAGGAGAGATGCATTTTTTTTTTGCAGGAGGGAAAGGATAATTTTTAACGATAATTAAAATCATAGAAAGATTATTTAAACAATAATTATGTTATATATATTATAATACTATTAAATAATATTACGTATTATTAGTATAACAATTAATATAACAATGATTATGTGTTATAATATAATTATAATACTATTTAATAGTATTAATAATATAATAATAGTATTATAATATTAATTTAATAGTATTACGTTGTATTATTTTATATTATTAATATTTTATTATTACTATTATTATTAATCTTATTATTATTAATTATTAATCATTATTATTATTATTATTATTATTATTATTATTATTATTATTATTATTATTATTATTATTAATAGTATTACGTTATATTACTTTGATGTTTTAAAGTACTAGATTAACAGATTATAAATAAATAAATAAATATATCCATCTCTACTAATTAAATAATATACTAAATAAAAAAGAAAACTTAATATTTAATATTTTTAAATGAATAAAAGATGAAATATATTTACTAAGTAAAAGAAAAGTAACCTTGATAAATTTTTTACACGATCATGATTGAAAGAAATGACATTTTTCCTTCTCAATGTCGAAGGACACAAAAGTAACATTTGCAATAAAACTATTTTCTTTTATTTTTATTCTGCAATGGCAGTGAGTACACCGTTAAAACTCGATATGTTAATCGTTTGACCGTGAAAGAAAAAAAGAGAGAATAAAGAAGGGTGGGGGTGGGGTGGGGGGAAACGTAGTAGTAAAAGTAAATATATGCATAAAAATACTTTCGCTTTTCGTTCAATCGAACACATTCAAGTGAATAAATCACGTTTTAATATATCGTCATAGGTTACGAAGAATTGTAACAGAAAAATTTGCCCTTTCTTCTGTTTTCGATTGATTAATTTATCGGAAATTACGTTGATCATGATATTTTATCATGATAAATTTTTTTACTTTTTACACTTTACGTATTTGTTTTTTTTAAACGTCATTTATATACATATATACATATATTATATATATATATATATGATTGATAAGATATAATATTTAATTCGGTAAAAATATTTGAAACATTTACAATTGTATTTAACAATATAATATTCGGATTATAAATATAACGTTTAAAAATAAAAAAAATAAAATAAATATGAATAAATATAATATAATATTTTTTTATTTTTTTTTAGTAAAATAAATAATCAATGAAGAAATATGAATAAATTTTTAATTTAAAGGTTTAAAATGTATCTTTTTTTTTTTTTTTGTAATCTAACACGAGACTCTATGGGAATTAATTAATACTCGAGAGAAAAAATAATCATTTACTATCTTGCTACTATATTGATTTTGTTAAAAGTTAAGCATAAAATCTCGTAAAACGATTAGAATAATTGAACGGTTATCATTCTGTATCGATATATAAGATTATCTATTAAAGATTATTCTTTAAGATTAATAATGTTATATTCGGTTTGAACCAGTTCAGTAACTATGATTGAATATTTAAACTTGTTAGTTCAGAGCCAAGTCAATCACATTATAAACGTGCCTACATTCTTCGTGCATTCATTGATGTGCCATTTCTTTTTTTATAAATGAACTTGCAATTCGATTCGATCTTTTAAATATATATTTATAAAACTACATATATATATATATATAATCGTATATAGGATTCATCAATTAAACCATTTGATTTAGTATAAAATAATTTTGTTTATTTTTGTTTTCAATTTTTTAAATTGATGATTTGACTTAAAGGTTTATTTTATATTGTAAAAGTTATTTATTGTTTAATATTTTGTATATTTTTTATATATTAATATAACATTTTATTTTAATATATTTTTAACATTTAATTTTTTATATATTTTTAACATTTAATCTTTTATATATTAAATATAACATTTTTTATATATTAATAAATGAGATTTATTCGAAACAAACTTAAACTTGAACATAGATACAAATTTTCAGAAAGAAAAAAAAATGCTATTAAGTTTAAAATATTTCGAAGAATAATGATTAATATATTTTAAATATAATATAAAAAAAATATTTTATAAATATCTTTGAATTTTTTATTTTTTATTGTTTAATATTTTGTATATTTTACAACAATATGTGTATCGTATTAATAAATGAAATTTATTTGAAACAAAATTAAACTTAAACATAGATACAAATTTTTCTAAAAAAATATTATTAAGTTTAAAATATTTCGAAGAATGATGATTATATTATATTATTTATTATAATATTAAAAATAAAAATATTGTATAAATATTTTTACATTCTTTACAAAACATTTTACTCTTTTTATTTTTATAATTATAAATCGTAAATGTTGATTTTATTAATACAATAATACAGTTTGTATATTTGTCGTATTCATATGTGATACAAAAATTCACATATTCACTCGTATATGTATGAATACAAAAATTCGTAATAAGAATTTCGAGGATGAGTAAATTATATTTAACTTTGTTAAATAAATTCTTTTTTCTTTTCTTTTTATCACCATATACATACATTCATACATACATACATATATACATTCACGTGATTCATTCTTCTAATATTCATTAATAATTTATTAATCATGTCGTATTCACATGTCGTTTCATATCTTTTTCTTAATCATTTTTCACATATCTTTGTTTTAATCTCCGATTAATAAGTTCATAGAATTATTTCATATATATTTTTATTATTATTACAAATATAATAGTAATATTTTTTTTTATTTAAAATAATGATTTCCTTTCGGGATATATGGATATAATAGTAATATTAGTAATATAATAGTATTATTATATTATAATAGTTATATTATATGATAATATATTTATATATTTAATTATTTAATAATCAATTTAATTTATTTAGTATATTAATAATATAATAATAATATAATAGTAAAATATTAATTATAATTATATTAAATTTAATAATATTACAAAAATAATATAGTCAAATTAGGTTAATTCGTATTTAATAATTTTTTTTTTTTATAAGAATAGAGAAGAAATTGTCCTACTCTTAATAAAATATTATTTGAGACACCGAAAAATATTTCATGTCGATTACGCGATTCTTCGTTACGTTCTATCTTTTTTTTTTTTTTTTTNTTTTTTTATATTTTTTCAGATAGGTCATAACGATAACGATTACAATTTAGATAAACGTCATTACTTCTCGAATCTTCAAAAAAAAAAAAAAAAAGAATAAAATAAAAGAAAAGGTTTCTTCTTTACTTCTTATCATTAGTCTTCAATAATTAAGAAAAAATTAATGATTCGTCTGTTGTGAGAGATGATCGTTGATAATAAAACAAGTTTTGAACAAATTTGCATTACTCGTGCGTTTACAGATAAATACACACACATGCACACACACACACACATGTACATATATAAAGATGAATTGAGATTTGAGCATAAGATAGAAACCATTTATTTACAATCAAGCTCACTCTTATTAAAGAAAAAGATTATAAAATGATTTTTTTTTGTCAATGCTCAAAACTTTTCAACCCATATTTACAATAAACCATAAATTTATATAGAAACGTATACGTACGTGTATGGTGAATGAAAGATACTATACTACTACTATAAAAAATTTGTTAAGTAACTTATTATTATCACAAATAATAATTTTTTTAATTACTATCTGTAAATTTATCAATTATAATCGATTATAATTGATTGATTATCAATTATTGACTTGCAAACAATGAGTGATAAGAAAAGGCAAAAACAAAAAGAATGCATAAGATTAAGTTATCTTAAAATATCGAAAAAATTATTATAAGATAGTAGCATACAAGTATCATTAAATCTTCTTATTACTGACGTTAAAACTATTTCGAGTAGTTGAAACTGTGTCCACATAACATAATTGAAAGGTGAAACTCTTATCGTACAATACAAGGAAAAAAAAAAAAAACTAAGAAAGAAATAGATAAAAATTTTCCATGATCATGAAAAAAACAAAAAAATATATGTCAATAATTTCTAAAGAAATATTTACACTTTCGATTTATTGTTATAGATAAGGACGATGATGTGTGTTTGCTCATCGGACAATCAAAATTGATTCCTCACGTTTTTTTCTCTCTTTTTTATTTTTTTTTTTTTTTTAATCGGGAAAGCTGATACATTGCTTAAACATATTTCATAATCATTTGATAAAAGATAATAAAATCCGTGAAAGAAATCTTTTCTATCGTGTGATCTATAGATCACGATAAAAGTTTATACTAGCTTGTAAGTAAGATAATCATCATAGAATTCTAATTATTTATCATATTATCAAAGCAACTCGCATTTAAAGTTCACAGCTTAAAAGCCTAATAATAGTTAATTTTCTCTCTTTCTCTCTTTCTCTTATGGTAAATTATTCAAATAATTCAAAGAAATGTTTAAAAATGTATTGATCAATAATAATTTTATAGAATATTACACAATGAATTTTAATCGAATTAAATATAATATGGTGTCACATGTGAAATAAAGGTGTTATTGATTAGTTCAAGAATTATTACAACAAATATTTACTAATAAGAAAATTTTCTTAAATTTCAGTCTATACATTTATGAGTGTGAGTGGGTGTGTGTGTGTGTTTGTTTTATATAAATATTTCCTCTCATTTTTTATATGTAGATGTGTAATAGAAAAACAGGTTTTCATGTGTTTCATTACGCAAAGGAAAATTTTGAAATGAACATCATGGAAAATATGCACAATAATTTGAACAATAAATTATATATTTTTATTTTATACATCAGTTTGAAATTAATATAATAGTATTTATTAATTGTTTATAGATAATTAGATATTTATTTAATGTACAACTTTTGTTGACGTAGTAAATGAATATCATATACATCTACTATTATGCATACGATTTACATATATATATATGTATATATTTTTTAAACTTATATACGCATTATATACAAATATACATATTTAATATGAAAAAACAGATTCTTGAATATTTTTTTTTCATACAAATATTCGTTAAGATCATGCGAACAATATTAATATTATTATTATTATATTTTTTCTCTTTTTACTTGTATACTTCTATGCAAATTAAATATTTTAGAACATTTTAAACAAATATTTTCGATAACTCGAACAATAAATTATTTTTTTTATTAAATAACAAATGTATAGATCGACGCATACAAATATACATATTAAAAATATAAAAAACAAATTATTGAATATTTTTAAAATGCAAACGAATAAAGAAGACCATTGCAATAAAATATTTAAGAAAACTTATTCATTCAAATAACTACGAAAAATATTATAAATGTTATTATTATTATTCTGTCTTTCTCTCATTTATTCATTCGTACAATTATCATAAATAATCTCGTAGACTTTAGTGTGAATTTATCTTATAAAAAAAAAAAAAATNAAAAAAAAAAAAAATATATAAAAGAAGAAAATTTGCAAAAAAAAAAAGAAAAAGAAAGAAAAATAAAAGCAATCTCTTACGCGAACGGAAACGAACGTGAAGACTCGTGGTTCACGCTTAATTAGAAGACTTCCGTCGGAGGAAAGCGTGTCACGATTCTTAAACGAGCTTCTTCTTCTTCTTCTTCTTTTTCTTCTTCTTCTTCTTCTACTGCTTATTTGTCTTCTTTACGATTCTCTCGTCACTATAATGCGAGCAACATAAGAAGAGAAGGATAACGTTACGCACGCACGATTGCTGAGTAAATTACATCGTTTGTTTTTTCGAGGAAGCAAAATCGTGCCATGCGAAGGTGGAAAAAGAATATTTTAATCAACGATAGACACACACACACACACACACACATCTATACATATGTCCATCTTTTCTTTTCTGTATGCAATTGTTAATTTTAATAAGCGGAATTCGTCAATCTCATTCGATATTGAAAACATTGTGTTTCCTTTCCGTATAATTTTGATTCTTTCATTGAATTTGATAACTTGGAAACTTGATATTGTTGTTTATTAATGTATAGGTATTTTTATTATCATGCACACGTACATGTATTATTATCTTTTCTTCTTTTTCCTCAAATTATAATAATATTTCTTTTATTTTTTTATTTTATACTATTTGTTATTATAATTATTTTTTCTAATTTATTCGTATATAATTTAATTTATATGTAAGGTTATGTGTAAATATTTTCAACGTTATTGTTATTCCAAAAATTTGACAATTTATCTTTATCTTTTTATTTTATCTTTTCTTATTTCAAAAATTCAACAATATTTCCTTATACAATAATATTTCTTTTTTTAATTATATATTTTTTGTTTTAATTATTTTTCTAAGCTATTTGTATATAATTTAATTTATATGTAAGGTTATGTGTAAAATATTTTCAACGTTATTGTTATTTCCAAAATTTGACAATTAATTTATCTTTATCTTTTTTTATTTTAAAAATTCAACAATATTCATTATTATTCTTTAGGGTTTCTAAAATTTTGTTTAATAGTTAGTATTGTTCTATATTAATGTATAGACATTTTCATTATCATGCACACGTACATGTATTATTATCTTTTTTTCTTTTTTCTTAAATTATAACAATATTTCTTTTTTTTTTTATTATATACTATTTGTTATAATTATTTTTCTAACCTATTTGTATATAATTTAATTTATATGTGTGAATATTTTCAACGTAATTGTTATTTCCTAAATTTGACGATGTAAAATATTGTTTACTAATATCGTTATCTAAATAATGTTCTAATTGATCTTTAAAGTATTGTTTACTAATATTGTTATCTAAATATTGTTTCTGATTTGTCGCTAAAGTGTTGTTTACTTACTAATTATTTGGTTATTTTATTTTCATACGATTAAAAGTAAAAATAAACGAAATAGTTCAAATTATAAAACAAATAAATCATTATTATAAAAATGTGAAACAATTAGGGCATTTTTGATTAGTCTGATACGATTACCATCTATGTGTGAAAAATAAATATGAGAGAGAAAAAAAAAGATATTATCCATTTGGTAAATTTCCGATTGGTTGAAAACAAACTAAAGTGTGTCTTCTCTTTCGTTGATACAATGACTCATATCTTTAATAAGTTAGATAATTAAACGCGTGTAAAGAATTTATATCGATCACTATGATCAATTAACAACCGTATATGTAACGTATGTAATATGTACCATTGGGTGTATGTATGATCTCGATTGAATACTCGTGATATCGTTTTAAAACAATACTCTTTCTATATAAATATTCGAAATTTTCTTCTTCTTTAACCTTTGAGATTTTGTTGGAAATATTTTTAAGATAACAACAACAAAATTTCTTAGGATTAATCATGTGTCATTCATTTCACATTAATTCATGCTAAGAAGAAAATTTTTATATTTTTTATTTATATATCACATACCTCGGAAATAAATATTCAATATTTATTTAAATATGTATATAAATAATTAAATAAATATAAATAATATAATATAATATAATATAATATAATATATTAATTAAATAAATATAAATAAATTAAAATAATTTTTATATTTGTTATATTTAATAAAATATATATAATTAATATTTTATAATATTATTTAATAGATTAAATTTAATTTTTAATTAAATTTATAAAATTATAATTAATAAAATATATAAAAATATATATTATATTTAAATAAATATTTATTTATTTAAATATGTATATAAGTAATTAAATAAATATAAATTATATAATGTAATATATTATTTAAATAATATGTGTTATCTCAATATTATATAAATTATATAAATAATATATGTGGGTTGATTGAAAATGGATATATAAACAATTATTTTTTGATCAAACTAATAATAAAACCTCAAAACTTTCCATTCACCCTTTTATACATAATATATTATTATTATTATTATTATTATTATTATTCATTCATATTCATTTATTAATTCGTGTTTAATGGTATAAGAATAAATACAAAGGTTAACAAATTTAATTATACTTTTTATTCGACGTGTTTTATATAAATGATATATAATTATATAAATAATTATAGTGAAATTTAATTCAACACGAATACTTAACATATATACATATATGTTAAATATACGTGTATATATATTTGTTGCAACTTATTAGTAATGTTCTTTTTTTATCTTAGTTTTTGGCCGAGAACTTGGACTTGAATGCAAGCATGTATTTGCAATTAAACATATTGTTCTTTCAATAATATACGTAATAACTAGAAACTTACTAGTACAATTAAATACGAGAAATATAAGAAATAAAAATAATATCAACAGGTAGATTAACATCAACATGGTTCATCATAATGATGATTATCATCATCATCATCTTCTTTCAAAATGTATGAACAATTTTGTCTTAATCGTGTTCAGGGCTGTTCATTAAATTGACACGTGCAGTTTGTTAACACAGTGAAATGTGTGTTTAAACTTTCTTTTTTTTTTTTTTTTCTTGTGATAGGAAAGGTAAAGTAATGGGAAAAATTTTGAACGCATTTCATTTTATTTAATTATCTTGTTTCAATAAGTATAATGTTAATCTTAAAAGTATATTTCCAAATCTCATAATTCATAAAGTTCTTAAATTATCTTAAAACAAATCAAATAATAAACTAAAAAAAGAAAGTAAATTTTCATTAATTTGTATGTTTGTCTGTGTATGTATAACACGATTAAATCTCATTCCGAAGAATCGACGAGACGTTAAATAATTATTATTAAATATATATATTAAAATATTTGTTTAAAAAATGCTTAACTGGTAGACGAAACACGGTAAAGTCGTCTGTTAGTATGATAACATCGACAATATTATCGATAATGATTAATGAGTTCGAGAATGAGTAGCTAAACGAAATAACGATAAAAGAAAAAGAAAAAGAAAAAGAAAAAGAAAAAGAAAAAGAAAAAAAAATGGAAAAAGAACAGGACAGAAAAAAGTGGGGATAAACAGGAATTAGCTTACAAACGAGGAGCCAAGTTTGCACGTTTCTGGTTTATCTCATGTACATACATATGTATATATATACACACACACACGTACCTACATATGTATATGGTTCAATGTTAACTGCTAAGAATTTTTTTCTTACCTTTTTTTTTCTCTCATCGTTTTATTTCGTTTTATTTCTCAACGATCATTCTGTGTCCGTCCTTGGCCAAGGCAATTCTTCAAGATCATTGATTATCTGTCTGCACGTTTGTTTCTTAACTTCTCAATAAATTAATAAAATAACAAAAGTGAGATTTTCTTATTTTGTTATTATTTTTGTTTTTGGTTTTTCTTTACTGATTCATATACATATCAAATATTGTTTAATAATAAATCATCGTGTTTTCATTTATTCATCATAAAAATGTTCGAAATGATCAGGAACAAAATTTGTGATATTTATAAATAATCATTTGTTTCTTTTTTTTAATTAATTTATATACATGTCATATATCTTTTGACAATAAATTATCAAGTTTTCATTTCTTAATTATAAAAATATTCAAAATGATTGGAAACAAATTCGTGATAATTAGAAATAATAATTTGTTTTATTGTAATAAATGTTTGTTTTTGATATAAAAAGAAGAAAAAGAAGAAAAAGAAGAAGAAGAAATAGAAAAAAATGGACATATGTTTTCAATACTTTTGTTATAATTTTATCAACACGTGTGTTTGCTTTTTTTAACTTACGTAGAAGGAAAAAAATTGAGCCTATATCAATGTTGTTAGAGTTGTTAACAATAATTGATGTTAAAACGAAGTATCATATATATATATATTTTTTTTTTACATTGCACCAGGGACGATTATGAAATAATTAACAATTGTTATCGAGTATATGTGTTATGAACAAATAGATAATTATTATGGATTTGTTGATGCACTAATTGGATTATTAAAAATTGACCTTCCTTTTGTTTTTCTTCTCTCAGTTAATATAGTAAATACTTTTTGTTTATATTTATTATATTTCGTTGCCTGGAAAATATTGGTACCCATTGATAAATACAGAAATATTTAACATATATACATTTTAATTAATTAGATATATATTATTTGTTTAATATATAATAATAGTATATAATAATTAATTATATATAGTAATAATATAATAGTAATAATAATTAATATAATAATATATATTAGAGTATACTAATAAGTCAAGAAAAAATTTATTTAATATAACAAAATTTTATTTCATATAATATAACTTTTATTTCTCAAAATAAATAAATAAATATATGTTTTATATAAAAAATATATATTTATAAATAGATAGTAAAATATTGATAATTTGAAATTGGATCAAACTTTCCTTACACAATTAGATATAAGTTTAAATTTTTGTTCCCCTTTTCGTTTATCATCCTATCTCAAAATACAAATCTTTCCATTGATCTATCGATCTTGATCGAACTATATATCGAAAGATATTATTGGATCTCTACTAAAGGCAGATGTGTTGATTCTCTATTATTACATACCCAGAACAGTATCATCTACATACGTACGTATGTATATATATATGTATATATATACTCATATTAGGGATAATAAATTCAGAGAGTAAAATCGTAACACTCTTCTGACGGCGATTCTTCTCGTTATCGTCGTTCATTGTCGGATCGTTGTAAATCTTCCGTTACGATCGTTACGCAACTATTAACGCAACTATTAACGCTTATGTTAAAAGTTTCGTTTACATGAGAAAGTCAAATGAAAATTATTAGAAAATTATTATCGTTATAGTAATTTGTACATTTAATACATTTTTTCGGAACTCCACTATTTTCTATTTTATGTTTTTTTTCTACTCACAACTATTAATTATCATTTGCATAAGAATATATAACTTATTTACATATGAATATAAACAACTCGTATAATATATATAAAATAATAATTATAATACATATAATAATATATATAATAAATAGTTATTATATAATAATTATTTACTATATTATATAGGAGTTTATACATGTAATATA
>NW_015149038.1:570563-597528 GCF_001465965.1 Polistes dominula | reverse complement strand
TATATATATATATATATATATATAAATAATATATATAATAATAATACATAATACCTTGACTATATAAATACCTTGTATAATATATATAAAATAATAATAATAGATATAATAACATGTATAATCAATAATTACATATAATATATAATTATATATAATTATATATTAATTATATATAATTATTTATGTATATAATTCATAAATAATAATGTCATGTGCACAACAGTCTCGGACAAGTCCCCTGAAACATCGGGGACAGACGAAGTCAATTACTGACTTATTCATAAAATATATTTATATATATAATAATATATAATAATAATATATAAAATGTATATATATATATATATATATGGTCATCGAAGTAAGACAGTAAAAAGAAAAAATCATAATAATGAAAAGAAAAAGAAAAACAAAAATAAAAGAAGAAAATATAAAAAAGTAATATATTCAACGAAGTATAATAAACTATAATTTATTCGTTTTAAAGTTCATTGGTATTCGACACTAAGATATAAGATCGAGAAGTAGATACGTTAATTCTTGATCAGACAAGTCTTACAGGAAAATTACAGAATTGCGTGGTTTTTTTTTTCTTTTTTAAAGTGAGCTAATGTAAATACGACGAAATCCGTGAGTGAATGTAACAAAACAATAATTTTACACACTATAGAAGTATACTTTCAAAGTTATTTCGCTACCTTAAAGGAAAAAAAAAACACAATATTAAATAACAATTATAATTAATACAGATATATATATAATTCTTGATCAGACAAGACTTACAGGAAAATTACAGAATTGCGTGGTTTTTGTTGTTTTTTTTTAAAGTGACCTAATGTAAATACGACGAAATCCGTGATTGAATGTAACAAAACAATAATTTTACACACTATAGAAGTATACTTTCAAAGTTATTTCGCTACCTTAAAGGAAACAAACACAATATTAAATAACAATTATAATTAATACATAATATATATATGTAATATTTTTTCCTTTGTGTTGTATGGATAAAAAAATTATCGTGATGAATATGTTTTTTTTTTTCTCTCTCTTTCTCTTTCTAGGGTTTAAATAATTCTTGGTAGAAATAGCAATCGAATTTATAATCGAAGGACAGCGTACATAGAAATCGATTACGAAAGAATCGTAATTGCAGGATCGATTGTACGTGGTCGAAATGTCATAAATATTCATTCGTTTGAAAAATCGCTTTAGGGAAGTGGACGTATCGTGAACGTTTTTCCTTCCTTTTCCACGTTTATTAATCGCACGTGTTTGAATTACGAGCGTAAAATATCGTCCGGTAATGTACGGTTCACTGAAAGAATGTTTTTCTCATATTTCAACAGAAAAGAAAAAAGGAATTTTTGAAAGAACAAAATCTAATCTCACAATATCTTTTACACAAAATAAAAATAAGATTTAAAATTTTTTTCTTTTATTCAAATTATCGTAAAAGAACAAAAAATGGTATTCGTACAAATAATTTTTCTCGTTTACAAAAATTCAACAAAAAAGCACGTAAATATTAATAATAATAATAATAATTAAATAATAAAATTAACTAAAACATATTTCTACAATTACGACCAAAAATTAAAGAAAACCTTTGACACACGATGATTATGAAAAATTTCAAATAAAATTTAATACAAATTATAAAAATTTTTTTTGTTCTATTAAAAATAAAATCTAATTAAATGTTTTATTTAATTAAAAATCTACTTTTTTTTTCGATATAGGTTTAATAATTTTACAATATATATTTGTTTCTTTCTTTTCTTTTGCTATAAAAAAAATTGTATATAAATGTCTTACGAAAAAAAAAGCAGAACAAAAAAAAACATAATTAATGAATTTTAAAACAATTATTAAAAATCACCTTCTTTATTTTCACACATATTTTTTATATATATACATAAATTAAAAATTATGTGTTATAATTACATTTAAAAATATTATATATATAAATATTATAAATTATATTACAAAAATTATATTATATATATTATACCGCCATCTGTTAGAATCTTATCGAACTAACAGAGATAATCATGACTCTTTGTTAATAAACAAATAATTCGCAATAAAATAATATTGCGATTATAAATTGAGATATAAACTATCCTATCTTTCAAGTTGGATGAAACTGCACACATTGTGCAAAACTTTATTAAAATCGGTTCAGTAATATAGGAGTTCATTGCGGACAAACAATGTGATACGTAATTTATATATATTAAGAAGATAAGATATATATATATATATATATATATATATAATATAATTTTTGAAAACAAACTAAATATTAAACGAAAAACAACAAATTTAATTATTATCTTGAAAGAAATATCAATTATATTTAATAGAATAATTTTTAATTTAATTTAATTTGCCAAATAATATTTTGGAACGATATAAAAACACGATAAAATAAGATTCGGATGTATCTTAATGTTTCTTAGAAAATTTGATGAGTTATACACGTAAGTAAGCGTACGTAATATGTGTACGCTTGTACGAACAATGTTGAAAACAAAACACAATAAAAAAAATGTTGAAATTTTATTTTCAATAAAGACCCCTCTTAAACTGACGTAAATTGACGCGAATCATAAAAGATTTTTGGAGGATTATTAATATAATCTTTTTCCGCGATAAGATTACTGTTGAATGATTCATTATACTCTCTCTCTCTCTCTCTCTCTCTCGATGCCGTTGAGAAACAAATAATAATCTTTAAAGTAATAATGAAAGAAAAATTTTGTCATTTGCCAACTACGAATCCTTTTGGATGAGATAAACGTTTAAATAACTGTCTTTTTACTTGTGCCTGAGTAATTTTTTAATTTTATTTTTAATTTTATTTTATTTTTTTTTCAGGATGCTTTGGAACCAAAAGGATGGCACTCGAGTTCCGTACCGATGCAACACAAGTATGTACACACGCATTTAAACTTGAAATCTTTATTCCAACGAGGAAAACCAAACGAACGGTGTATTATGAATGGTTGTCTCGATGGAATATATTTTTGTTAACAAATTTTATTTACACTTTTTTTTCTTCCCTTTTTGCATTCGTATCTTACAGTAACACAAAAACGAATGACCGGGCAAATATCTACACGTTAGAACTCGAAGAAAAGAAGAAAGGTATTCAAGAATACGACGATGATGATTATGAACCATACGACCATAGAACTGTTGCACATCCAACCACGTTAGTATTAAATTTAATTTATGATTACGGTCATGTATAATATAATATAAAGATTTACAAATTTTTTCCTTTGACCTTAACAAATACGTGCATCTTTTTTATTATTAACTTGTTCAGGGTTTATTTTAATATATCTATATATATATATGTGTGTATATTTGATTTTTTTTCATTTATTTTCTATAACATTTATATTAAGTTATTAAGTATGAAACGTTAGATTACTTTGATTACTTTTAGTTAGAAATTGGACACATTGTATTTAATGATAACATATATTTTATCTTCCATTATTTTTGAATAATTTTTAAATACCGAGAGTTAATTTGTTTTTTTTTTTTTTTTAATAATTAAATTGAAATATAAAAATTTATTTACGAAAAACATTTATTCTTTTTTGTACGATAAATATTATTATATTTTATTTAAATATTACATAAATTTAATATTATAATATTATAAAATAATTTAATAATTTATTATTATAATAATTTATAATATTATAAATATATAAAATTAACATAATAAATTTATTTATTTTTTTTTAATATTATTAATGTTTTATTTGTTCTTCTAAGACAAAATTTTGCATGATCAATATATATATTTTAAATATACGTTTGTTATACTTTTATATGAAAGTTTTGTGTTAACACTATACGAGTTTGTGTGTATCTATGATATCTTTTATTCAATTAGTATAAATTACGTATATATATATATTAGTATAAATTAGAATATAAAATGATCTTTTTTATATTCTTCCTTCGTCTCGTTTGGACAAAGATAAATAACTGTCACGATTTTTACTGAATTCAAACTAAAGGTTTATTTTGAACTTTTATTTTTAAGGACATTCCAGTAATATCTTTCTATAGAAGGTCATATTAATATTTTATTAAGTTATACATAAGGTCATATTAGAATTTTATTAGGTTATACAAAAGGTTATAATAATGTTTTATTAATTGTTATTCGTAGCATCAAATTCATACACTTTAAAACATATAAATATATACTTGTTAGTTTATTACAAATACAAATCTTTTACATTGATTTATTGTAATAAAATAAAAAATAACACAATTTTGTTTATGATATAATTACATTTATACTATAAAAAAATAAGATAATTAACACTTTAATGGCCGCACTTTTACGCAGTCAAACGTCGTCAGGGGCCCGGTAATATTTTTCAAGAATTAATTTAAAAAAAACTTTATTGTCATTCACGAAAAAATTAATATAAAACAAAAAGTAACAATTTAACAACAAATTTAACTTATATATATGAAGTTATAAATAAAATAACGGCCAATGTGTGTTTCGGCTATCACACACATGTTGTATGAGCGGCCATTAAAGTGTTAAAATAAATCAATTCAAATTAAAATAAAGAAACGAAAAATTCGATAACTCGAAAGTTTTCATTTTTTTGCATTTGTTTATAAAACATATGTTAAAGTTTTTTTTTTATATTATTATTTGTTATATATATATTATTATATTAATAAGTTAATAAAATATTCAAATATTTTTCGAACTATGAAAGTAATCTGACCTTTCATACTTTAATAATTATTTAACAATTTTGTAAATTTTTGTTTATATGTATTTATTCAATAAAATAATAATATTATTGTTATACTTTTACTTTCAGAACCGTGGAGACATTATTTCATTTATTAAAAGGTAGTTTAGGTACTGGAATTCTTGCAATGCCAATGGCCTTTCACAATTCGGGATACGCGTTAGGCATGGTTGCTACGATAATCATTGGTCTACTTTGTACATATTGCATGAGAATGCTCGTAACTTCGATGTACATCTTGTGTAAGAGAAAGAAGGTAGCATCCATGACTTATCCTGCAACTATAGAAGCTGCTTTAGAAGAAGGTCCAATTTGTTTGAGGTGGTTTTCCAAATATTCCATGTAAGTGTTATGAATTTTATTCAAAATATTATATTTTCTTTTTTTATTATACTTATTATTAAAATTAATTGAATATTAAATTAAAAATATTTATGTGAACGATATTTGCATATATTTAATTTATTAATTTGGATATTATATTGTTTATTTGATCATATAAAAAAATTATGATTATATAAAATAAATATTATTTTAATATTTATTAAATATATTTAAATAATTTACTAATATATTATATATATAATATATTAAATTTATTTGTTTTTATTATTTACTGGTATATACATATATTTTGTAAATATTATAATATATGTAAATTTATATAAATTTGCATATAATTAATTTAGAAATTTGGATTATATATGGATATTGAAAATTTGATAAAATAGATTATTATTAAATAAAATAAATATTTTTAAAATATTTTCTTTTTTTCTTATTTTTAATTAAATCGTTGTCAAAATTACTAGTATACATATATATTATATTTTGTTTTCTTAATAAATTATATTCTATATTTAAATACACATTTACATATATTTTTAAAATTGTTGTTTTTTCAAATAAATAAAAATTATTTTTATTATTTTTTTTTTTTTTTGCAGACACGTAACCAATACTTTCTTATTAATTTATCAATTGGGTAGTTGTTGTGTCTACGTCGTGTTCATTGCAAATAATTTAAGAAGGGTGAGTACATTGATACTTTTTAATATATATATGCATATATTTGTTTTGTCTTTTTTTTTTTTAAATTATAATACTAATCGTAGTAAATCTAACTAACGTAAATTCTTATAAGAACGTATTAGAACGTATTCGTTCCAGTCGAGTTATATCGATGGTAGAGAAAAGGAGTAATCTAGGTCAGGGAAATACAACGAAAGAGTAATAGTAGTAGTAATAGTGGATTCAACGTAATTAATTCTTAACGTTTGACTCAAGGTAATCAAAAATTGCACGTGTAAAACCTTCTAATTACGATTATTATAATTAAGATATTTTATCTATCGTTCATTTCCAAATATGAAAGTTCAAGTTATCAAAAAACAAGGACGAACGAAATCGAAACGTTTATAGGTTGATTTTATACACTATAGTATGTGTTACTTCAAGAACACCATATAGATTAATCGAATTATTTCTTCGAGTTTTTTTTTTGTTATATACTTTTTAAAGTAAAAAAGAAAATAATTCGATAAGATTTTATTTTTTATTTTTATTTATTATTCGATTACATTTATAATAACAATAATTGTAATATGTATATTTTAAGATAATATCTAATATGCTTTATTTATTAATTATTTAATATCTAATTTTTATTAATTAATTAATTGATATTAATTTATTATAAATATAATATTATTATTAATTATTATAAATAAATATTAATTAATTAATAAAGAATATTATAAATAATATTAGAAATATTATTTAATATCTAATATTTATTTAAAAGTTTATGGGTTTATTTTATACACTCTGTAATATTTATTAGTTCAAAAACACCATATAAATTATTCAATAAAAATTATTTCTTTAGATTTTATTTTATGTATACATATATATATCTTTTAAAATAACGCGCTAAAAATTTGATAAAATTTTATTTGTTATTTTTATTTTTATTTGATTACATTTCTAATAACAATAATCGTAATTATTTAGGATAATATTTAATAAGGTGTAAAATATTGATTAAAAATCGTATAAAAATCACAATGTCAGTTGATTTCTATGAAGCTACAGTTACTTATGTTAGATAGAACATACCCATAGATAGATGATTGTAAAGTAATTGTATATATGTATGTGTGTTTACCGTGCCGTTACGACATTCCTTATTACGACAAGTGAATAGAGCTTGCGGAAGGCAATGTGCTTGAGGCGTAAACCAGAATCTCGTCTCACTTTACTTGAGTCCATATAATGGATACAAGTACACCCATATATGGGATTATAGACACATATACGTATATGGGATATGTCCTAGTATTAATGATAAAACTTAGGATTAGATTTATCTACATTAACATTAAGGTTTATGGGATATTTCTTGTCAATTTGATGAATATTAATTTTACATGTAAAATGATCATTTTATTTTTAATAATTCATTCAAATTTTATTCAAAATAAAATGACACTCTCTTCACACTTTCTATTCATTTAATTAAAATTATTAAATAATAAATTAATTAAAAATAAATTAATAATACACATTTAATTAAAATTAATTACAAATAAATGAAATACACAAATTTAATTAAAATTATTAAATTAATTAAAATTATAATTATTCCATAACATTATGTTCTAGTAATTTTTATTTTTTTTTTTTTATTATTTTTGATTAATGGAATTACAATACAAATATATCTATATATATTTATTTATTCGAAACTATTTAATTTTTTTTAATTATATTTATTTATATTACAAAATATTCATTTAATTATATTCACTAGTGTTGAAAAAGTAATTACCTAAATATAAGATATAAAATCTAGTTCTCGTTTGAAATAATTTTTTTATATTTTTTTCTCCCCCTTGTACAAAATTTGATTTCAAAATATTTTACATTTTATTTACAATTACAAAATTACGTTATAATACAATTTTTGTTGCACGATGATTTATATTATCAAAATATTATTATGAAAATAATAATATTGCTAAGGTGTAAGCATTAATTACAACGTATATATACATGTGTTTATAGAAACTATACACGTATTCATTAATTACATATTACCATATGTATATAGGTACATTTATATGCATATCAGATGTCTAATAGATGAAGTACAGTTACGAAAGACTGTTGTAGAAATTAGTGTTTCTATTTCTTCATATGTATATATATATGTATACTATTTCTCATTCGTTTATTTTGTTTTTGTATTTTTTCTTTCTTTTTTTCTTCCCCTTCATTTTTCGTGCGAAAGTTTTGATATCGGGTTAATGCACCTGCAATTGATACCTCAACGGCATCGGTATGCCGCTCACTTGGTTGTGTAACGTCCGTCGTGATCGGATCGTGAAAATATCTCTAACATAACGTACACCAAAAGCCACGTGTGCACACACGAATAACCGTTATCGTTTACACGAAAGAAGATTAAAAAATTTTAAACAACAAATTGAAACAGGAGAGATATTTCACTGTCAGATTTTAAGAGTGAAATGAACAAAAATTCACACATTAACTTTTCACGCGATAACATCTATTTTAAAATAGCAAATTTTATTTGTCATTACAATTTAATTTTCTCACTTTTACATTTTATCTCAGCTAATTATATCTTTTCTTGACAAACATTAGAACACAATAAGAATGATATAATTTTTTTTCTTTTGTATTGTTTCATTTTTAATAACATAATTTTGTTTTTTTTTGTTTTTCGTTTCTTTTACGCGTCAAGATATAAAAAAATGTTATTAATTTTATTTTAACAAGTATCTTTTATTTTTATCTGATTTAATTGCAAATAACATTCGTCTTATTTGTTATTTTTTATTTTTCACATTAATTATATTTGTATTTGTTTTTTTTTTTTTTATATTTCATTTGCAATAATACTCGAGAAGTATTGAGATAACACATGTCAAGATATATAACAATTTTATTTTAAAAAGCATTTCTTATTTTGATCAGATTTCATCGCAAATAATATTCGTTTTATTTGTTAATTTTTATTTTTCATATTAATTATATTTGTTCTCATTTCTTAAACATTACAAATAATAAGATTGATACATTTTTTAGATTATGTTTCATTTAAATTCATTAATATTTATTTTTGAATATTTTATTTCTATTAATTTGCAATAATACTTATTGAAACGTGATAACACATATTAAGATATAACAAAAAAAAAATATATATATTAATTTTATTTAAACAAGTATCTTTTATTTTGATCAGATTTAATCGCAAATAATATTTCTTGTTGTTTTTTTTTTTTTTTGAATTTGTCATATTAATTACATCATTTTATTTATAACACATATATTAAAAATAACAACAGAACGATAAATTTGTTCTTGTTAAAAAATTTCATTATCTTCACAAATACAATTCTTTATAAATAATATGATTTTTCTTCTTGTATTATGTACAAATATTTGCATTTAAACTTATTAACACATTAATAATTCACGTTTAAAGATCACAAATCTTAAATAATTTTTTTTTTTTTCAATTTTAATAACTATCACCTGTCACGATTAGATTTAATTCCATTGTAACTTTCATACAAGAAAGTGTATTAAATGTAAAAGTAGTAAGTGAAATAAATCAAGATAAAAGAACTATCGCGCGAGTATTAAGTATACTTACACTCTCATATCACGAGAACTTAATATAAGAGGACTTATAACTTTGTAACTAGTTACTAACTAACAATATTATCTTAAGTGTTTGATCCATCTTTGTTGTTCGTGAGAGTAACCGATTCTTTGCACGTTGTATTATATTTTCTCACGTTTATTCTTCAGTTTATGAACTTATCGAAAATACACCATAATATTAAACGTATATCTATATTTGTAAAATAACATTGATTTTCATCAAAATTTTTCTTAATTTTTTTAAATATATTTTCAAAAGAGAAGAAAAGATGCAATAATTGCAAAGATCATTAAATTTTTTATTTAATATTATTATAACAAAAAATGTGATTAATGTCATACCGTTGTCGTTTAATTTTTTTGTATATTAATTTAAAAAAAAATATATATATATAAATATATATATATATTGCAATTCTAATTTAAATTTAATGATTAAAAATATTTTTAAATAAAAAAAAATCAATTATAAAATTATTACGCGTTAAATGAAATAAAATAAACACACATTAAAATGTATTTAATAAATATATTAAATTATATTGTTGATATAATAATAAATATTTATATATATAATTTGATATAATAATGAAACAAAATATTATGAAAGAAATATAGTTTGAAATTATGCGTGTCGTACCGTTGTCATTTAATTTATCTTAATATTAATTAAAAAAAATAATAAATATATATTTCAATTCTAATGTAAACTAATAATTTTAAATAAAAAAAAAAAATCAATTACAAAATTGTTACGAGTTAATTTAAATAAAATAAACACACATTAAAGTGTTTAATAAAAATGTTTAATTATATATTTGATATTATTTAATATTATGGGACAAATATAGTTTGAAATTGCACGTGTGTATATGTGTGTGGTTTTAGTTTGCGTTTAAAATGAACCTTATGGTTAAGTGTAACGCTTTGAATGTAATAATCACAACTCGAAAGATTACTATGATTACTCATCGTACTTCGATTAATTTTAATTATTCAAACGGTGTCTCATTTTAATGATTAATAAAACGTGTTAGCTACGCATGTAGTATCACGTAATGACAGGATAAGTTTAATACTATTTAAACAGTAAGTTATATGTATATAACACATATACATGGGTGAGAAATATTCACCTTACACATAAACTATAAATCTTAAACGGCCGAATCTAAACGATTTGCCATGCGTTGTACCAATTGTTTAGACGATAAGAAATATCAACGGTACGAAATGAATCGACAATGTTAATCGTTTAGATTCTAAGAAGTATAAACGAATGAAAATATATGTTTAGGTATATAACTTTTCTTAATGCTATTGCAACTGCTGTTGCTGCTGCTTTTGTTGTTGCGAAAATTTTTTAAATTCAAAATGTGTCTCTCATCCTGATTAATCATTTTTCTTGTAATTACATTACAATATCGATACAATTGATCTTTAGATCTTCATTAATAATACGACACTACGTAATTTCATTTTTTTTTCTATTTTACTTTTTTTCCTTTTGCCTATTGTCAGACATTTTTCTTAGAACGTTTTTTTATTACACATACGTATGACGTTATAAATATTTTAATACAAAGATGTCATTGTTCTAATTTAGTTCTAATTTTAAAAATTACGTGAATATGTTTTTAACGGTAATATATTGAATTAGTATATTATTTAAAATAATATGAAGTAGTTGCGAAATATATTATAATGAAAATTATTCTATCGATTACTTTCTTTTTTTTTTTTTGTGTACAAATTTTTTTTTATTGTCACGAATGAATTCACATTGTCGATGTGAAAAGATCGTAAATCGATTTAGTATACAAAAAAAGTTTCTTTTACGATTATTATAACATGAAACACATTAGAAACTATTATAATTTTGAAATAACTTTCTAATCAATATATATATATTGATAAAAACAATTTTGATTAATTACGTCATCTTTTATTATTATAAATCATCTTATTAGATGAACAAAACGATGAAGTATAATTATTAACACTTTAATGGCCGCTCATACAACATGTGTGTGATAGCCGAAACACACATTGGCCGTTATTTTATTTATAACTTTATATATAAAATTAAATTTGTTGTTAAATTGTTGTTTTTTGTTTTATGTTAATTTTTTCGTGAATTACAATGAAGTTTTTTTTTACATTAATATTTGATAAATATTATCAGGCCCCTGACGACGTTTGACTGCGTACACGTGCAGCCATTAAAGTATTAAAAGATAATCAAGATATAATATAAAGTAAAAGAGAAAATTATAGAAAAGGATGCGTTTACGCACACACACACACATACACATAAATGCATAGATGCATAGGATAAAGGTAAAAATTTTGCCATGAGCAAAATCTTGCGTCATGGTGTTACGCAAATGGAAGGTTAGATGCATCGATGTGATATGTTATGTGCCAAACGCGTTCGAGCTCATTTCCGCTTAACCTTGAAAGAATACAATCATTGAAATTATTTGAAACGTTTAAACAATTATAATACACAATAGATAAATTTAAATAATCGAATTTGTCAATTATTCAAGTTCTATTTTTATTTTCTATGCAAACGTTGCTGAAAGAGGTTAGGTTAGGAGGGAAGGTTGGTAAAGAAGTCAAAACAAAAACTAAATTAGTATGAAAACATTTATAAATTGATTAAAAATATAAACTCGATGATCATTTACTTTCTCTTTGTGAAATTATAACACAGATCATTAACCGTGACTGTTTTTACTTCTATTCATATTATATTTCTCTGTTTTTATTCATCTATTTATCTATCTCTTTTTCTTTCTCATTTGAGCATGAATGCAATCATCTATGAACGTTAACCATCTATTTATATGTATGTGTGTGTCTATACGTATTAGTGTATCTATACATGAGTATGCATGATCATATGTGAGTCATAGGTATGAACGATTTCCACACAATTTCCACGTTTCCGACTAATAATTATACAGTACTCGCGATAACGTGTGACCAGTGTGAAGAGAAGGCCACCGCAGTTGATTATGGTTGATTATAGTAGTCAACTTTAGGTTTAAAAATAAAAGAAAATAAAAACCAATGGAATCCGAAGAATGTTCATTATGAATTATGTTTTCTTTTTCTTTTTTTTTTTTCTCTCACGAGTCACGATCTTTTGATAATAAAAATAAATAAAAATAATTTTGTACGATTTATGATAGAAGTTAGGATATATTTTTATTTTAACACTTTAATAATGGCCGCACGACTACGTAGTCTAACGTCACTAGAGTTTCGGTATAATATTTTTGAAAAATTAATTTGAAAAAAATTTGAATCAAATTCACGACAAATTTAACATAAAACAAACAAAAAACAACAACAAAGATTTAACAATTAATTTAATTTTATATAATTTTAAATGTATAAATAAATAATAATTGTTGTTTCGGCTATGACACACATGTTGTGTGAGCGGCCATTAAAGTGTTAAATTAAATTGTTTAATTTTATGAAATGTGAAAATTGTTTTGATGCTTTTATGAAATTCATTTTAGAGGTTCGATTGACTGTTAAATATTAACCCTTAGAGTGCTATGGACGTATATATGCGTTTTGTATTATAAAAATAACCAGAGTAGTCTATACGTGTTTGTTAATATTAATGTAAAATAATATAATGTTTATATTAATTTATTAAATGATATTCAGAAAGAAGAAAAACTTTCATTATTAAATATAATTAATTATTAGAATCTAGTTAATAATAAATTATTCCGTTCCTACAAAACATTTTAGTTAAAAGTATTCAGCACTCAAAGGGTTAAAAGATTAATTTTGATAATTGGGTTATTATTAATTTTATTTATTTATGAAATTTTATAAAAAGTAATTTGCAAAAGTTGTTATTATTATTTATTTATAGTGTCAGTAAATTATCATTTGTTTAATATAAAACAATTAACTATAAGTATGAGATAGAATTTTATTAGTAAAAAATATTGTTTATTTATTCGATATAAAATATTAAATAATATTAATTTTTTAAAAATATAAAATATTAACGAATTATTATAATAATAATAAATGGTTATATTTTGATATTTTCGGTTTTAAATAATTGTAATATTAATAATTATTTGATTTAAAATATTGATCATTTAATATTTGAAAACATTAACAAATATTTTATATTAAAATACTAATCATTTATTTAAAGTATTGAAAAATAGCTTATAATTAAATAATTGCATAAATGCATTCTTTTCAATTTTCAAATTGGCGCCATAATTAAAAATATTTACAATTCATATAGGAAATTATCACGTACCAATTTAGAAACATAAATAATTATTTTATCAAATTTTCAAGACTTCGCGAGTATGATTATTGATTACATATTACAATATTTATCAAGATAGAAATTCACGTGCCAATAATTTCTTCTAATCTCGCGTAAATCGATAATCCCATTTTCAATAGTTAATTGCGTGTAAATTAATTAGCAATCAAAATGATAGTAAATACATGTTATCGTTATCTCAGTATTGAACAAAAAAACGTTTCTATTTGATTTGTTATTTAATTAAATATCTATTTAATATCTTATATATATATATAACTATTTTACGGTTGAGTTAATTCTATGATAACCATCCGCATATACATATAATATCATGTCAAAGTAATTTAAATTCGTCTATAGTTATTTTATATATATATATTATAACATGTTTATATTTTGTTGTTTTGCAACGAATTGTTTTTATCTTTAGATCTCGTTGAATTAATTATAATAACACGATAAGTGTCACTGTCTTTCACGTGCAAGGATATAAATAATAGATTATTGTGACGCACAATTTAAAGTGTTTTAATATGAGTATAATTCTTTTTTTTTGTTCATTGACAATTAAAAATAATATACATATATATGTAATTATATAATTTACAAATAGAAAATTTTCCATTTTATTTATTTGTCTCCTTAAAATCTTGTTTTTTTTTCTCATACGTATTAGAATTAATGAAAATCATTAAACAAAAAATGGAATATTAATTAAAGTTTCTTTTTTTGTTTGTTTATATTTAGGCACTGGAAAGTTTCCTTTCCGAAGACGCAAAAGTTTATATGACCGATAAAATCTACATGGTATTATTAATTTTGCCATTGGTTTTTATTAACTGGATTAAAAATCTGAAATTTTTGGTGCCCTGTTCGAAAGTTGCCACTGTTATAACTTTCGTAAGTTTTAGTATAATACTCTACTACATATTCAAGGATCCTTTATCATTTGATAATCGTGAACCGATTGGAGAAATCGAAAATTTTCCTCTTTATTTTGGGACTGTACTCTTTGCACTTGAGGCTATCGGTGTGGTAAGTTCATATAATTATTCATAATTGATTTTTTTTATTTAAAAAATATTTTTAACATTTGACAAGAAAATTTTATTATTTTAAATCATTTATTAACACGTTGAGAGTGCCACGTCAGTCATTAGTGACTGACACTCAACTTCATGTTCAGGTCGTGTCAGGCGCCGGTGCCTTGAGATTTTGTAATAAAATTTTGTAAAAATGTATTCTTTCGATCATAATGTATTTATGACACCTTGTATAATTTGTTGTACAATTTACAGATTATGCCTTTGGAAAATGAGATGAAGAAACCAAAATATTTCACAGCTCCGTGTGGTGTATTAAATATTGGCATGGGTACAATCGTTGTTTTGTATGCCGGAATGGGATTTTGTGGATATATACGTTATGGTAGTGACATAAAAGGCAGTATCACGTTGAATCTTCCATCTAACGAAGCATTAGCGAAATCTGTACAATTACTTCTTGCATTGGCTATTTATTTCACTCAACCTATTCAATGTTACGTTGCAATCGACATTGTTTGGAACGAATATTTGAGTCCACGTCTTGAAAAAAATTCTTACAGAAAATTATGGGAATATCTTGTAAGGACTGGTCTTGTATTAATCACTGGTAAATATTATTTAAATATATATATGTATAATTTCATAAATCGTTTCGTTGCAAACTTTTTCATTAAAATAAATTGAGTATATAAATTAAATTTGATAAGAGAATTGAATATTTGACAATTAAGAATTTTTATTTAATACATATATCTTTATTTTATTTTGTTTTCTCTAATTTTTCTATATTTAGTTATCGAATGATATTGATCTGAGGCAAAAGATGAATTAATAATAATTTTATTTTTAAAAGTTAACATTATTTTTTTATAACACATATTGGATTATGAAACTTTTGGATCTTTGAATTTTGGGATATAATATTTTATATATTTTTATATATATACAAATTTTTGATTATTGTATTATTTAAATATTGTAAGATATAATATATAAAATATAATATTAATTCAATAAATAAAATAAATATAATATATAATATATAATATAATATTATTATTATATAAATTAATTATAATATAAATATATAAAATATAATAATTTATAAATTATTTATATATATTAGTATATATATTATATAAATTTATATATTTATATTGTATATAAATTTTTTATTATTGTATATTGTAAGAAGATAAATACAATATTGTTTATTTGTTTGATTAATTATCAACAAATTTATATAAATATTTTAATGAAAATATTGCAAAGATTCTATATTGCAAAATTCGTTGAAAAACTTATCCAAAAGAATTTAATTTTCTCATTAAACCAAATCAATCCAATTGTTTTTATTAATTCTTAATTATAATATTTAAAATACTAATTAAAATAATTAATTATAATTTTTTTTTTTTTTTAGCTTTGCTGGCCATTGCAGTTCCAAGTTTGGAGTACTTCATATCCCTGTTTGGTGCATTGTGTCTCTCAGCTCTCGGTTTAGGATTCCCTGCGATTATTCAACTGTGCACATGTTGGAAAGAATCTGGTCGATGGACCAGAGCTTTAATGTTGTTTAAAAATTTATTAATCGTTGTTATCGGAGTAATCGGTCTTTTAGTTGGAACTTATACAAGTTTAAAAGAGATCTTTGAAAAGGTCATTCTAAAGGATGCGAATTGACCGACATGATCGATTATTATGAAAGGGAAATTACTGAAATGAATGAAGAAACACTTGACTAGTGAGAGTATACCGGAGTGCTCTCAGTCACAAGAAAGACACCGGGGATTTATAAAATTGTGATATATGTATATATATACACACATACACATACACATAAACACACACATATATATATGCATTAGTACACCAAGAGAGCCGAGGAAGTATAAAACCATAACTTTATAAGTCGTCATGAAATGACATTTAACAACGTAGTATTGTATATACAATGATCGATATGAAATTACTGAATCATCGATTTCTCAATATCGATGATAAAAAAAAAAAAAAAGAGAAACTTTCATACATTAGAAAGAAAAAATCTTTCCTGGTTGCGAGATAATGATCTTATATATTATTTTTTTTTTAAATATACTCCTATTTTGTGAGTTTGTGCCGTGTCGACTATCGAAGAATAGTTTTTTATCCAAATAATAATTAAATATAAGGGAAAAAAAAATTAAAAAAAAAAAAATAAAAAATCAACAAAAAACAAATCAAATAAGAAAGAGAAACGAATTCGTTTTCTACTAAATCTGTTTTTGGTATATTTTATATTATAGTACATTATATATACGTCGTGACTAATTTTATTGTTTAAAAACAAAAATATCGTTTATTATAAAGTCGTCGACGAATTATATACAATATATAAATATATATACTTGTGTGACAAAAGAAAAATAAGAGAATAATCATACGGAAATATTTTGATTGAAATCTTTGTTTGTTTATATATGTCTCTCTCTCTCTCTCTCATTCTTTCTCTCTCTCTCTTTTTCTTTCTCAATTACACACACATACACACACTTACTTTATTTCATTCATTCTCTCTAAACAATGTATGTAAATCGAAATCGAGCGATTGTTGATTCGATCGTTTACGTTGTACGTAATTATTATTATTTTTTTTTATTTATTTATATATATATATATATATGTATATATATTTACATATATATATTTATATATATACAGTATTTAATTAATGAACTTTTAACATGTATGTCACGCTGTGATATTGACAAAGAAAAGAAATAATTCAATGAGATATTTTTATATATATATATATGTATATGTTTATGTATATATATATGTATATATATATATTAAAAAAAAAATAAACAAACAAATACTTGTATCTTACGATTAGTAAGAATCGGACTGATTTTTAAAATTGATTAATTATTGTAATCCGATATGTGTATAACGTAAAATCGTAGCGATGATGTTGAAGATTAATGTCTAGCATTTCAAAATTTTGTAAAGTTTGTCTGTGTGCATTGTAAATAATGAAATGATTCAAATATAGAACATGCTTAATCCTTATATCAATTTTAGAAATATTAGAAATGATTTTCTTTTTTTCTTTTCACAATCCCTTGTAAAGTTTAATTGCAGATTGAAACTGTTATCATAATAAACTATTATATCGGTAATAATAAGATATAATTATTTAATTAATAATGTTTATAGGATAAATAATTTAAAAAAATAAAATAAATAAAATATTTTGAAAAACGTATTAAAGGAAATAATAAAAATTAAAAAAAATAAAACCCCTTAACTTTTTCTCTTATTTTTACTTTTATTTATATGGTTAATTTTATTATATTTTTCAAATACTTTTGTGGTAAGTATTATTATTTCGTAATATAAATTGTCCAGTATAAATACAAAATATATAGTTTAAGGTTTCTTTTTATTATAAATACTACTTAATATAAATTAAATAATTTAAATAAATAAATTAGAAATAAATAATTATAAATTAATTAATTCAATTATAAATTATATAAATTATTAATATTAATAATTTAATATTAAAATAATTAATATTAAAATTACAATTATATTATAATATATATTAAATACAATATTAAATTAATTTATTAAATAATTAATATTTTATTACAAATATTAATTATCCATTTAAAAAATATCGATATAAGAGAATAATTAGTTAAATATAAAAGAAATATAATAAATCATTATTAATAACGATTATATACGGCCTTATGCAGATATTTTATTTATTGATTATTTGTTTAAACAAATATCGATAAAAAAATAATGTTAAACCAATACTTAATCAATGAGTAAACAAAGTTTTTTAAAATATAACAATTAATTGGGTTAATCTTTTAAATATACGCGCCAATAGTAACAGTTTACAAATTAGTTCGTATATCGTACAACAGATGGCACCGGTTATTGACTACGGACGTATGGATCGCATAAGAGGGTGGACCACCCCTTGTATGAGTTCCGAGGGATAGAGAGGACCGATTACGAAGGAAACAAGTGTTAGACATACCATCCAAGAAAAGAGTAATTTATAAAAATAATCTGTTTAATTTATTTGGTATATATCATAAACGTGCATCTTAATTAACGAGAAATTTCAATCTCGTGCTATTTAAAATACCTGGAAAGCACGTGGAAAAGCCGCTTCGTTCACCCTCCTCTCCGTCCCTTTTGTGAAAAAGTGCTACCACCACCTTCTTCTTCTTCTTCTTCTTCTTCTTCTTCTTCTTATTTTCCTAAATATTATTATTATTATTTATAATTCCTACGTCAGAGCTACGTGATTGTTCTAAACGTAAGTTGCTAATATTTAGCATAAAAATAAAATCACCAATTGTTTCATTTTATTTCAATCACTTTACTAACATATAGATATATATGCTTGTTAAAAAAGAATTAAAAAAAAAAAAAAATTGCAAATTTAGTTTATCATTTGATCTAACAATATTTAAATAATTATGATACACTTTTTAAAGAAAAAAATTGAATAAAAAAAAAAAGAAATCAATATTTTAGTTATAATCAAAGTGTCATAATTATTTGTGACAGGTATATTGCGATAGATTGATAGATTAAAATGATAATAATAATAATAATAATAATAATAATAATCGAGTTACGATCGATCCTTTATGCACCTTTAGCTCTTTGTATAATAGCAAAAGAAAGAAAAAGAAAGAAAGAAAGAGAGAGAGAGAGAGTGAGAGAGAGAGAGAGAGTGAGAGAGAGAGAGAGAGTGAGAGAGAGAGAGACTTGATGGCACCAGCGTTGTTTTAGAATCACGAGAATATCTACCTAAAGCACGCTATACACTTATACATATGCACATGTATCTACATATACACGCATTATATGCTAATACCACTTCGATGTATCTTCCCTCTCTTTGATACGATATCGTTCAAGGTCTCAATATAATTTCATTGAAGATTATTTCTGTCTATCTCGTACGAAACTTTTTCATTTATTATACCATATATACATATACATATATATATATATATTGAATTTTTATATGATTGAAAAATGGCTAGTAATAATAAGATTGAAATAATCAATCCCTAAATTGTTAGGAATTCACCTAACCGATAAAACGTTAGAGCCAACCCTTTCTTTCTCTTCCCTTTTCTTTTTCATGTCTAAATCGATAGGTGAGTTCCCTTTGAAACTCGTTATCCGTGAACACTCATACGCCACCCATACGCACCATTTCAACCCTTTCATTATGGCATTGAAAACTCTACTTCGTGAGTTGAATCATAATGCATGGATTATAATGTATGGTGTATCTTTAGATCTGTCTGTATACTGTCTGTGTTTATGGGTGCGTGTAATTTCATTCGTTAACTTTACGAGGGTGGTATATATATACATAAATATTTAGAAGAATATTATTTTTCTTGTTTTATTTGAATGTGTTGATTGATTTCAATTTATTGAAAAGTATATAAGAAAAATATATTTAATATAAAATTATTTAAAAATATATTTAAAATATTATATCTATTTAATATAATATAATATATTAATAATATATTTTATTTATTATTATATATTATATTTAATTATTACAAAAAATTAATAATATAATATATTTATATTATAATTATATATTATATAATATTAATTTTATATTATATTAAATATTATATATATATATATACATTTTATAATAATTAATATTATATATTAATATTATAACTATTATAATATTGTGTATATAATAAATATTATAATATAATATATTAAATAGATATAATATTTTAAATATAGATGGTCATTTGATATATAGATGAATATTGGTCCAATAAATGTGGATTTGGTTTTATATAATAAATTAAATGAAAACTTTATATAATATAACATTTTTTCAATACTGTTATCACATGGTTATTCCTAAAACTTTTAGTTTTTTAATTAAAAAACAAATAGATACTCAGAGTTAACCCTCAGGGTTGAGTATATAATTAAACATTGATCATTTATGTAAAAGTGTTATAATCAATAATATTTACACATATTTCAAATTAATGTTATTTAATTACAAAATAATTAGATTATAAATATAATTTATAATAATAATAAAAAAAAATGAACATATACACTTAATAAACAACAATCTTCGTGATATTTCTGATCACGTATATAAACGTTTGCATAATTCAAAAATGATTACGTATTTAAATCGTCAATTAACTCTAATATGCCATTACGTTACTATTTTCGTTTATCATTCTCCATCTTAGCAAAATATCACATAAGATTCGAATGATCGAAAATATTTTTTCATACAATTCGTTTGTTTGCTAATTTAATGTCTATGGGTGCTAAATATTTAAATGTTTAAAGAGCAAAAAAAAAAGATATTCATCTCTTGTAAATTTAACGGAAGGCGTTGGAAGATGAGTTATACTGACTGAACTGATGTTGAGTTTAGTTTAAAATCACGTGATGCGCTATACAACAAGCCCGAGAGAGTACCTCGTAGGAAATTAAAGTGTACGTGGTTTAGTTGTGGGACAGTTGCTAGACATCCTCTGTCGTCGACGCATTAACGTTAGGAAGTTGCCTCTTAAAGAACGAACGAGTTTATAATAAAACGTATATTAGACGAAGTTTATAACAAATTTATTATAAATCTGCGGATGTGTTCCATTTGGTAAGTTCAATTCCAAGAGAAGAAGAAGAACAAAATAAAACAAAAYAAAAAAGATACAGAAACAGAACTCACCCCTTGTCCCCACCACCACCACCAGCAATGCCCCCCAGCCCCTAAACGCTGAGAACAAAAATTTAGTTAATTGCAACAAAAAACACAGCAACATTTGAGTGAGTGTGTTGAATGAGTAATAACCGGAAATAATGAAATTATATTCCGTGAGGAAAAAAAAATATGAATACAAAATAATTGGTTATTTTTTTTTTTTTTTTTTGAGATAAAACTGTAATTATATTTATATTTATATAAAATAATAGGAAGATAAATAGATAAGTGAAAAGATAACACTTAATTTGTTGTTTTTGTAAAGTTGTAATTGTAAGAGATTTATATCAATGTGTTATTTAACTGTGTATAAATCAGAATTATTAGTTTCATTTGGAAGAGAAACACGTCTCTTTGGAAAGGAAGAAGAAGAAGAAGAAGAAGAAGAAGAAAAACAAGAGGAAGAAATATATAGAATAATATAAAATCATATATATATAGATAGATAGATATATTATGTACATAGTTGTACACATGTAATAACGAATCGTCAATATAAACGCAATACCAATTGAATCGAATAAACGGTTGAACAATTGCATAACGGTTCTCTATTCTATCGATCTTAATACTACTGCTTACTTCATACCACTGAATGCAAAATAGGGGTCATTTAATTAACGTTTGACCAAACTATAATATATATATATATATATATATATATATATATGTATGCATATATATGCATATTGTACTTTCACGAGAAAATCATGAACTAAAATGTTACGAAGAAAACATGTATCTTAGTGTTACGTTCATTAGAATTCATTCTTATTTAAGATTATATTATATCTCTAGATAGATATCAAGATCAGTTAATTATAATCTATTTGTCATCGATCTATCTATGTGTGGGGTGTATGTGTTGTGTAAAATTAATCTCTCTTAGTTATAATTAAAAAGATCAACAGATCTTTATTCTTAATCAACATCGATCATTATTAATTCTTCTTCTTCTTCTTCTTTGTTTCGTTTTCTTTTTTTTTTATTAATAAAAGGCTGTGAAAGTTTACACGAACGAGTTTATTTTGATATTAATAAAACAAACGAGTTTGTCACGAACGGTTTAAGTGCATAAGAACAATTTCATTCGATGCATTTTTATGTTTTTTTTTTTTAATTTTATTTACGAAATTTAATATTATCAAAATATCGTGAGTTGATAGTTCATTATAAATAAAATTAAAATTTTGTATAATAAAAAAAACAATTACTTTTTATATGACAATTGATTATTTAATAATAATTAAAAATAAATCATTATACATACAGTAATAGATATTAATAAATTGTATAATAATAAATCTTGGTAATAATACGCAAATTAAATTTTCAAATTAAAATTTTGTATAATAAAAAAAAAATAATCACTTTATATGACAATTGATTATTTAATAATAATTAAAAATAAATCATTATAGATACAGTAATAGATATTAATAAATTTTATAATAATAAATCTTGGTAATAATACACAATTACAATATTATATTTTCATTAGAATTTTTGTTACAAAAATTAATTTGGGAAAACGATTGATTCGTATATATCATTTAATTAATTTATTTAAATAATTTCAAATAAATTCCAAATTCATTGAAAGGTATAAATATGTTTTCGCATAAGTGATCAACAACTTAAATTCTTCGAAAATTTCGAGAATGAGATCGCAGACACGATGATGCGTCGTTTCGATAAGCCAAGACAGTTTTAAGCAAAGTTTGCCAAGTGTTACGCGCCTTGAAGGAGTAAATAAAAGAAAGACAGAAAGAGAGAGAGAGAGATAGAGAGAGAGAGAGAAAGAGAGAGAGAGAGAGAGAGAAGGATAGAAATAAAAACAAACTATTAAAAACAAAAAAGAAAAACTCAAAAGAGGAGTAAGAGAAGAAAGATGAGGAGTAGGAGGAGGGAAGGGGGGAGGGTATTTAAGTTGGCCAGTAGAAAATTGTGAAGTTAGATTGAACATTCTATATCCAAAAAGAAAACATGTGTGTGTTAGTACAAATAACTTAGCGTCATTTAAAAATAGTACATGTCAGCAGGTAGCCATAAGCCTTGAACCGACTAAAATTAGTGGAGGTGTAAATATATTCCAGTGACATTGTTCCTACACAGTTGCGGACGAGCAGTTGACTGGTTCCCCTAATGGTCACTCTCAGGAAGTCAAAATTAGGAGATCGATTACAATAAAGCTGCCTGTCCGTATCTCACAGTACCGAGAGACCATCGTACGGGTATTATTTTGCTAAAATATATATTTAGCAATATAAAGTGATATTTCAATTAAAAATATATACCCGAACGATTTTCAAAAATATATCAAATTATATCAAAATATATCAAATTTTTAATATTTTAATGAATAATTTTTAATAAATTTTTAATGAAAATTATTTTGTTATTTGTCTTTAATTATTTGTTATTGGATAATAGGTAGATGATTGGAGATAAAAATGATTAATAATTTTCCTAAAAAATTTGTAAAATATGATTATTGTAATTGTATAACTAAATGACGATTAGGAATATCAAATTTTAAATAATTTTTTGTAGATACAGATATGATTATTATTTTATTATTTGTTATTAGGTAATAGGTATACGATTGTGAGATAATAATTAATAATTTTTAGATAAAATTTGAAAAGTATAATCTTTGTTATTGTACGACAAAATGATAACTAGAAATATCAAATTTTAAATACTTTTTCTGTAGATATAAATATGAATGTTATTTTGTTTTATTAATTATTTATTATTAGGTAATAGGTATACGAATAGATATATGAGATAAAAACGATTAATAATTTTTAGAAAAAATTTGGAAACAACGATCTTTGTTATTGTTCAACAAAATGACAATTACAAAAATTAAATTCTCAACACTTGTTGCGTAAATATAAACATGAATTTTATTTTGTTCTTTAATTATTTATTATTAAATAATATTTTAGTGAGCTATCAATAGATCGTGAGATAAAAATGATAAATAGTTTTCAGAAAAAATTAAAAAAAATAACGAATTAATCGATGATTGCTATTGTTATTGTAATGTATGATCATTGTTATTGTTCAACAAGATTTATTCGATTAATTGTGAATAATATGACGTGTTGTATTAAAAAGATAGAAAGATTAAAAAAGACAAAATTAGATTTCTCGGTATACACAATTGATGAAAATGCGTTGATTGTTTTAAAAGATTGTTTGATTCATCATCGTCCGTCATCATAATTCATCGTCCAATTCATTTGTTCAAGTACACTTTGCATATTGCTTTTTCCATCTTATTGCTTATGGTTATCTTATTATTACGTAATCTTGTATAATATAGATAACTATTGTAATCATTATTTTTGTTTACTTCATTAAAATTCATATGATAAATAATATTTAATAATTAATTTTTCATTTAATAATTAAATAGGAGGCATTATCTACAACAACCAAGAAAAACCAACACGTTTTTGCGTCAACGGTTGCCGAAGGAAACATTATTCCCAATCTAATTTTGGTAAGTTTCTATAATAATAATAATAATAATAATAATAATAATAGAATATATTATACACGGTGTCTTATAATTATTGGTATAATAAATCAAGGAATGATTCTAAATACAAAAAATAGATTGAAAATTGTAAAATAATATTTAGTATGGTAAAAAGAGAAATTGAACTTGCAATTAAATACAAAATATAAATTGAGAGTTATAGAATAATATTTAGTATAGTAAAAAATAATTAAGCTTACAATCTTGAAAAGTAAAAACCTTGTTCGTTCATCATATTGATAATATTTGTAAATATATTTATTAACAATTATAAAAATGATTATTGAAATATGCAAAAAAAATCAGTGAACTAAAACTTTATCAAATGCAATTCTTACTCGACTAATTTTCAAACTTATTTTCTCAAAAAAAAAAAAAAAAATAATAATTTATACGAACAATTTTTATTTAACATTTCCAGCTTAATTATTTCAGTTAAATCTTCTGTTCATTTGTACCACCAAAGTTAAAATACCTTTCGTATTTCTAAACACCATAATAATATTTATTTAATTGATTAATAATCATCAAAAAAGATATTATTTTTTACATTTCAAATTATCTTAACTAATACTGATCGTAGTAAAAATTTGTGTACCAAAAAAAAGAAGTAAAAAAAAGTAGTAAAATTTCTTGTTGAAAGTTAAAATAATAATAAAAAAAAAAAAAAGAAATGGTAAAATGGTAATATACGAGGAGCAATATTCGAGGAAGAACTTTAAACGATATCGATATCAGCCTATGTAAAAAAATGAAGTACGCATGTAGATACATACATAGGTATATATATATATACATGAATCGATCTCGTTGGTTCACGATTAATCCAACATATGGGGTGGATTCTTGATCTATATCGTAGTGGGGAGAATTGACGTTTAATATATGCTTGCACTCTGTATCGCGATGTTATTGATAAGAACTTAAAAGTCTTTTATATGTGTGTGTGTGTGTGTGCGATTCCGTTTGACTGAACTTGGCTGACTCCATGTCCTTGCTTGCTATCTAAGCTAGTTAAGAAGTAGTTAAAGCGAAATCGTAGTCCGGAAATGTTCACTGATTGTCAAGCGGAATTGTTACAATGTATGTATCTTGTATTTTTTATTTTTACAATTATTAACAAAATTTTTATTGAAAAGTCTCTAACATTTTTATCAATTATCAACCCCTTTTGTTCTAACAGAATTGAATATCAATATAATATATTATTATTAGAGAAATTTTATTGTAATATTAGATTTGGTTATAAGTAATCTTGAAAATTTGTAATATAACAAATGTTAATTAATTAAATTAATTTAAAATGTGTTATTTTTACTTTTTGTTTGTTTCTTTGTTAGTATATTTCAAATATTACAAAGTGTGTTTATATAATACGTAATATTTCATAGTGTTATTTATATAGAAATAAAATATTTAAAATTTATTTAAATGGTAACATACTAACACATAAAAATATATTATTATTTATAATAAAATATATAATTTTTGTTTAGTCAATCATTTAAAAAAGAAAAGTACTCTTCAAAAGAGAACAAACATTATTATTATAACCATAAATAATAATAATTAAACCACCAATAATAAATTACCAAAACTAATAAAATACAATAAATTATTCTTTTATTTGAATTCAATTTTTTTTCTGAAATTTGTTCATACATTAAAAAATTAAATAATATATATTTGCTTTAGTGCATGCGTTTCAAATGTTTGATCATTGTATGTATATAT
>NW_015149038.1:546824-561260 GCF_001465965.1 Polistes dominula | reverse complement strand
ATATATATATATTATAATAAAAATATATATAATATATGTAATACATTATAATAAAATATATTACATATTTTATTTTAATATTATATATTAATTTATTTACTATATATGTTAAAATATATATTAAAATATATAAATATTATATATTAGTATATAATATTAAAATAAAATATATAATATATTTTATTATAATATATTATATATAATATATAAATATTATTTTTTATTATATATATATACATATATAATAATAATATCTATTATATATTTTATATATTATTATATAATATTATATATATTATATTATATTATATATAAATTTTTTTTTTAATTATTCTTTTATTTTCGGAGTTTATTATTTTTAACCAAAGAATTTGAAAAGAAGAAAAAAAAAAGAAATCATATTTAAAAAAAAGATAGAGAGAAAAGTAAGAAAAGACGGAGAGAGAAAGAGAAAGAATTGTTATTTGTTGTTATTGTTATTGTTGTTAAAAAAAAAAAATGGAAAAAAATTGCGATAGTTATTTACGCACGTCGATGCTCAAAAGATATTAGATTTTATTGTTATGAGGGGAGAAAAAAAAAGGAAAAATTAAAATTTCGAGAATGATATTTAAAAGATCATAAAATAAGTTCAAAAATAAAAATAAAAATAGAAAGAAAGGGAGAGAGAGAGAGAGAGAAAATTCTTCGTCGTGGCGATGCGAGTACTTAGGAAAAATATTATGAAACGCGCTTATTGCGAAGCTTTTTTTCAACACATCCATACCATATAAAATAATATTTAACTCGAATCGAATGAGAATGAGATGATTTTTTCAAGCTTTTACGAAGAGTTTTTTAGGCTGACTGTTGAAATATGAAAGTAATATGCATAATTGATAAGAAATCACATTTTAGAATTCAGGTCTTCTCAAAAACAACATTTTTTTTCTCTAATTTTTGATTAAATTTTATTATAAAAAATATTTTATTGTTTTTATATATATATATATTCTCATTCATTATCATAAATTTCATAGTTACGTTACTAAAATCGTTTATTTAATATTAATTAATATTAAAGATACTCATATAATATTCAAATAAAATTATTAATATTAATATTAAAAAATTATATTATTATATAATATAATATTTAATATTATTATATTACATAATTTTTATTTTTAATAAATCATTATTCAATTATTTAATAAATTTTGTTTCAAATTTGTACGACCCCCATAATTTGGATGGGGAGTCACAATAAATCCATCCTTTTGAGAAGTCCTGTTTTATACAATATACGCATAAACACATACATACGTACATAGATATACGACTAAATATATATATATATACATACATATACATACATATATATATATGTAGATTGTATTTTTAATAAACAAGTTTATAGTAATCGCTGACACACACAGCCGCACCGTGCAGGGTAAAGTAAAGTAAAGTAAAGTAAAGTAAACTAAAGTATTAAAATAACAAAATAGAAAGAAAGAAAGAAAAAAAAAAAAAATTCAGAAAATGAGAGAAAAATAAATGGAGGATAAAAAAAAAAATTTTGAAGAGAAGACCTGGCAGTTGTATTATTCGAAAAATAATATTACAATAATATAAATTTGTCTTCTTCTTTCTTTTTCTTTTTCTTCTTTCTTTTCGTCGCGAATCGTTGTGCCATTTTTCATAGCTTTTATTTAAATATCCCACCTTATTATTAATTTGTAAAATAAAAAAAAGAAATTATCGTGCGATAATTAATGTTAATTTCTTTTTTTTTCTTTTTTTATTATGCTTTTTTATCTATTTTTATTTTTCATTTTTCATCGTAGTAATATGTAAGAACTGGCGTTGATTTAAATAAGCTGGTACTTACGCGAATAAATAAATAAATATATATATATAATATAGAATTAAAAAAATATATATATATAATAATAATAATAAAATATATAATATTATTAAATATTATTACGCGAAAATCGCCGGGACTTTACGTCTTAAATGAAGATTTAATGCTTAAATACAAAAGCAAATCTTTTGATCATTATAACATCGTCATTATTAACATATATCAGCCTGCAGTAAACATACATATCTGTAAAAAAAGAAAACAAAATGTTTTATTTTAACGATTGCGACAATTTCGAATTGAATAAACGATCTATTCTTACCTGTTCTCTCTATTTCATTCGTTTCATTGTATTCTATCCTTGTTTTCAAGACTTTCTTCAAATTTTTCTTCTTGAAAACACATATATGTGTTTGTTAACCCTTTGACATACAAATAAAATGCGTAATGTTTTATTTTGAAACTTACATTGCTTTATAAAATTCAATAAGATTGATAATTAATTAATTAAATTAATTCTGTCCATTTTTAAAATAAAATAAAATAAAAAAATTATTCCTAATTTGAACAATTAATTCATTGAATTACTTTTGAACTCTTACCAACATGGTGACAATTTGTATATTTCATTTTAAGAAATGGGGCCTTACCCCTGGTGACGAAAAATTGAACTAATGTTTGTTTGAACCGACAGAATAAATATAATATAAAATAATTAATATAATAAATTAATATAAAATAATAAATTATTCCTAATTTGAACAATTAATTAATTGAATTACTTTTGAACTCTTACCAACATGGTGACAATTTGTATATTTCATTTTAAGAAATGGGGCCTTACCCCTGGTGACGAAAAATTGAACTAATGTTTGTTTGAATCGACAGAATAAATATAATATAAAATAATTAATATAATTAATTAATATAAAATAATAATTTAATAATTTTGTAACGCGTGTGATACTTCATAAAGCAGAAACAACCAAAAACAGTTGTTGACATTTTAGATATGTCCAAATCTACAATGACAAATAAAATAAATTACGTTTTCCCGAGACTTCATTGTATGTTAAGGGGTTAACAAAAATGAATGATAGGATGTTGAAAGGTTTTAAGAGGGTTTGGGATTAATTTTGCAATAAGTTTTGCATTTAGGGTGTTTGAATGTTTAAATATACGCCTTTTTATACATGGGAAAATCGAAGGATACATCGTACAATAATAAATGCTTGCACTTTTGCATTAGCACAGCAGAATTCTTCATTATCTCTTCTTTTGTTTTGTCTTCTTCTTCTTCTTTTTTTTTTTGTTTCATTTTGTTTCTTCTTTTGATAATTCTCTTCATACACGTCACAACGTTATTACACGCTCTCTCCATACTCTTCTTTATTTATTTACTTATTTATTTATTTATTTATATACCCTTTCACCCAATTATAACGCACACCAATTGAAACGAATCTCTCTGTATATGCAGAATGTATCAAAATATTTGAAAATAATTTCAAAAATTGAGTTTCGATACGTTTAAATAAATAAATACAAAAAAAATATAACAAATTTTACGATATTATCTTGTTTCCAAATTATTTACTGTTTATGTTTTTTTTTTTTTTTCAATAATTTTATAAAATATAATTATTCATGATTGCACATTACTGATTGAATTATTTACAATTATTTTAATGTTATCTCATGTGCCACTTTTTTCTTCTGTCTGTTCTGTAAATATGAAATATTTTTAATCAGTTCAGTACAATCTGTCATGATGATAACAGTGTGGTCATTTGTTAATATATTTTTGCGATAATTTACATTGATAATGTATAATACACAACACAACGATTATAATTTAGAAACACGTTTTGTATTGAAGCATAGGATTGTAAAAACGATTTTTCTTTTTTTTTTTAGCATAATGAAACCATCTTTCAAATTATGATCTCCTATTTTGAAACATCTTGCATATATCTATATATATATTTATATATATATACAGGGTGTCGTGTAATTGATGGTACAAACAAAACAGAGAATGATTGAAGAAAATGAAACTGAAAAATGTTGAATTAAAATTTATCAAATACGTGTGTTTAAATTTACAATTCTGTAAATTAAAAATTAAAATTAATATAATATATATCATCATAATTGATAATGTCAGTTAAAAAAGCACAAAAAATGAATCAAATGAACGCTTGTTAAATTTTCAAATTTAATTATCACAAAAACAAAGTAACATTGTATGAACGAGTAATGTTTTTTTGCATGTTTGATTTTTCGTTAGAATTAAATTGTCTTGTAAAATCATTCATTTTGTTAATTTGTACAGTCAGTTACAAGGATACGCTGTATATAATACGAGCATCGATGATAAAACTTTGTAGCCTCCTTTTTTTATTAATATTATTTTGTTAATGTCATTTTTCGTTTCTTTCGTTAGAACAAGCCAACAACATATTTTTGCTTCTTTTCGTTAGACGAGGAAAAAATGTGACAGTGACAGAGAGAGAGAGAGTTAGAAAGAGAGAAAGAGAGAGAGATAGAAATAGGAAAGAAATAATATACAACACGGAAATAAAACTTATGATTACGCGTGATCACCACTGAAATAACTACTCTGCATCATAAACAGTTTATCGATAGGATTGTGAATAGCCGCATGTAAACCCTGAGATAACGAGGGTGCTTCGTGTGAGGAAGAACCATGATGGGAATGAGAACCACCCTGATGACTTCCATCAGCACCGCCACTTTCATTTTCGCCAATTTCAAAACCAACGACACCGTCAAGCGATTCATCCGTACTGCAGAAACTGTCACCAGAATTGGCTGGATAATTATCTGCAATATATTGTCTTGTTAATCATTTGTATTAATTAATTAAAAAAAAAAAAGGTGAAATCATTTAATACTAACCGTCTGGTGAGAAGGGATGATTAGGGTTAAGCGGTTGTGTTGCCGAAGGAAAATTCGATGATTCACCGTCACGCATATTTATGGCGTTCAAGTAATGACCTATAACGTGATTATAAAATAAAATTGATTATTATTCGATATTTTATAATTTTATCTAATAAAATATTAATTTTAATAAAATTAACCCCTTAAGGAACAATTTTGGCTCAACGTAATGCAACGCCGCTCGAGTTAACTCGAGCGTGCAACTTAAGGGATTAAATGATCACTGTAACTAAATTATTTCAATTTTATTTGTAATAATAACAATAAGATAAGATATGCTATTTTTAATTAAAAAAAATTAATTAAATTTTAAAAATATTTTTGTATATCAAGTGTAATTCATGTTAATTCTTATCGGTATTTAGGTTTTTATATTGATGATTCTAGCTAATTGTAAGTTATAAGAGGTTTCAGTAAATATGCAACAAAATTGTTTAGTATTATATAAAAATAATTTATTATTAATAAGAAATTATTTATTATTTTAAAGGAGTACTAAAAATATATAAAATTATTAATTATTTAATTATTAGTAACATATCTTAATAAGTCACTTTCCATGTGACTTACGACCGATAAGGGTTAATGTTTCCGTTTGTTTACGATAAAACATCATAAAATATTATTTATTTATAAGAATTATGTTATAACTATAATTTAGAATTATAAAATGAATGTAATGTGTGAACTTACTGTGATCGCTATGAGGACTTTCCGTCCTTCGTTCTTCCTTAGGCTCTTTGTCAGATCCAGGTTCTGTTTTCGCTTTCCTCTGTAGCTTCTTCATTTTCGCCCTTTGATTTTGAAACCAGACCTGTACGACGCGAACGCTGAGACCCGTGTCCTTTGCCAGAGCCTCTCGTACCTTCCTGCAAGGCTTTGGCGAGACTTCAAAGGACGCTTTGAACTGTCGCCTTTGAGCCGATGTGAGGATGGTTCGTGGCCGTTTAGGTCCCCTTCTACCATCTCGTGGTCGATTTTCGTCCAATAAATCGTCATCTCAACAAATACAATTTTTTTCATTGATTCTACTATTTTACTCATTATATTATTACATATTTAAATTATTGTATATTATTTTACATTAAAGTTATTCTAATTGTAAGAAGATGCAACTTTCTTGTTTGAAAATGAAAAACAATTATAGGTTAACTCTCCTATAACACGGTTTTGTTTTATCACGATAAGAAAATTGCGACAAATTTTTGTACAACATTGTACTTCTACCATCTTTTGGTCAATTTTCGTCCAATAAATCGTCATATTAATAATTAAAATATAATCATTCATCCAATAATTAAATTCATTACATTAAAACACATTTAAATAACCGCATATTATTATTTCTTATTAAAATTATTGTAATTGTAAAACGATGCAATTTTCTTTTTTGAAAATGAAATACAATCATAGGTTAACTCTCCTACAAAATGGTTTCTTTATAACACGATAAGAAAATTGCAATAAATTTTTATACAACACTTCCCCTTCTATCATCCTTTGCTCAATTTACATCTAATAATAAGTTAACCCTTTTGCAACACGGTTTTGTTTTATCACGATAGGAAAATTGCAACAAATCTTTGTACAACACTTGCCCTTCTACCATCTTGTGGTCAATTTTTCTTCAATAAATTGTCATCTCAATAAATAAAATATTATCATCCATCCAATCATTAAATTCATTATATTAAAACACATTTAAATAACCGCATATTATTATTTCGAATTAAAATTATTCTAATTGTAAAATGATACAATTTTCTTTTTTGAAAATGAAATACAAATATAGGTTAACTCTCCTACAAAATGGTTTCTTTTTAACAGGATAAGAAAATTGCAAGAAACTTTTGTACAACATTGTACTTCTATAGCATTGGATAACATGCGGTCGTTTAAATGTTAATTATAATTTTTTTATTTAATTATTTCTATTAATTTCTTAAATGATGTTCATCAAGGATCAATTTTATCCCATATACTTTTTCATTTTTAAATAATAATTTAACAATTAAATAAAATCCTAATTTAGTCAACTTAGAACACGTATTTTTATGGTTACATTTTTGGTTTTCTTTTTGCAAATAATAAAATATAATAATAAATAATAATAAAATATACAGTTTGATTAAAAAAAAAAAAAACCACCAAGAAAAAAATATAAACTCTACGAATGTTATTATAAATAAATATATTATAAATAAATATAAATTATATAATAAAATTAATTTCAAAAAGAATTACATAACCCAAAACCATTATGATTAATTTCAACAATAATAATAATAATAACAATAATAATACGATAAAATATGCAATTTTGTGTGTGCAAATAAAAAAAAAACATTTTCATACAAATTTAAAAAAAAATTCATAAATAAAATAAAACCCCCCCAAAAATATGATAAAAATATATTTCAAAATATCAATAATTCTTTTTGAAATACTACATGATCTAACTACTATAATCAATACACGAACTCAAACAACGATCTTGTAATTAAATTTACAAATTTTCTAATATACGTAATATTCATTTATCAAAATACATACTCTCACACACGCAACAAAAACCCCCCCAAAAAATCAGTAGAAAAATAAGAATAAGTAGAAGAAGACGACAAAAAACAAAAAAAAAGGAAGAAAAGACCAAAAAAAAAGTTATTCGTTCGTCGGGCGAGTATTGATCTGTGAGTTCAAAGGCGCCACCTCTCGATGAGGGAATAAACGTTGATACCGTTTCTAGCTGAGAGAGAGAGAGAGAGAGAGAGAGAGAGAGAGAGAGAGAGAGAGAGAAATAGAGAAAAAGGTGAAAAAAAGAAAGATAGCAAAAGAGGAATGAGGGGGTGGTAGGAGGAAGGACACACTTATTGGGAAGGAAAAGTCTTCGGAAACTTGGACAAAAGTGGGGGGGATTAAACTTGAAGGAAGTCTCAGAACTGTTGTTCTTAGCTTTAGAAATTTTACACTACTAACAATTGTTGTGTACTTTAAAATAAGGATAAGGTGGACAACGGGACCGAGAAAAGGGGGATTTAGGGGGAGAGAAAGGTAATAAGAGGGGGTGGGAGGTTGGTCGTTACATTTGAGTACTACCATTACCGCAATCTTACGAAATGTTTCTACTTATACGATGTTGGGTTTGCTTTCACGTGAGAATACGTTTGAAATAAGTATGTGTACGTGATTATGAGTTCTTAAGATATCCACATATGTTTTTTGTTGTTGCGTTATTCTATCGTCTGACATAACATCGACCCTAACTACTTGTAATTTTTTATTTCTCTTTCTTACGCAATTAAATTCAATAGAAGAAATGGTACTATTGTTTTTGTGGTCAAGACAATCATCAATCGAGTATAATTTTTTTGATTATGTATTTTATTTAAGAAAAAGATAAACAAATAATTAATACAAAATATATAAATTATGATTGTGATGTTTGAAAAGGAATTTTAACGTCTACATTTTAATATTGTACGTGTAATTTTGTTCTTAAAAATAAATCTTGTATACCTGTATCCGTTGTTATGTACTATTATTATTATTATTATTATTATTATTATATTTTATTTTATTTTTTGTGTTATATTTGAAAAGTCGTGAATCGAATTTTGATTTAGACAATCGTCTTCTAATAACGCTTGTTTAATTTGTAATTACCTTGGGAAAGAGACAGCCTTGTTTCTTTGAAATTCTTGAAGGTTTTTACTTTGGATGTCTTTAGATTGTAGTACAACAACCTGCGAACAATGCAACAAGGTATGTACTATACAATACGTTTGCATATGGCGCTGGTTAATAGAACGTAATTGATTCAAATTTTTTTTTTTTTTTTTTATTTCATTCATTTTCTTTTCTTTTTTCTTCTTCCAATTTATATAATGACTTTAATTGTATATTAATGAAAACAATCAAGAAACAAAAAGATTTGATATTAAGCGCCTTTAGCAAGAAAAAGAAAGAAAAAAAAAAGGAAAAAGAAAAGAAAAATCATCATTTTTTTCATATGATCGTATTAAAGATCATTGATTCATTTGAAAGGATTAATTAAAAAATCATGTATGTGTATGTGATTATTAAACAAAATAATGTTTCATTTAAAACGAATAGATCTTTCGTTATATCCAAGGTAATTACAACTTTATACTACGTTCACATTGTATTTCTTTTTTTTTTATCGAGATTGAATGATCTACCTCGATTACATAATTGTCATGAACCGTGAAGTAATAATACCTACCTTATTTATATAAGATTTGATCAACTTCACCCGTGTGCATCGTGTAACAAAATTTAACCGTTCACGATTGAGAAATATATATATATATATATCATTTGTATTAATCCCTGTATCATCGAAAACGAATAATCTTAAATTCTGATATTCTATATAGGATAATTAAAAATATGTGATTGTGACTAATTTTCGAATTTTAAGAAGGAAACAATTTAAAAAGGGTTTTTGGTAAATTCTACGACGGGAGTTTTTTTTTTGGGAAAGGAACAAAATTTGGATACAGGAAATTAAATATAAGAATATATATATATATAAAATTGGATATAGGAAAATTTGGATAATAGAAATATAATAATGAGATCAAGTGGGGTGAGAGAGAGAGGTGTGAGAGAAGTGAAACGAAGATTACTTTAATTGTTCATAGTTTCAGACGATAGTATCATTTTAATCAACCATTTGTATCATCGAAAACGAGTACTTTTAAATTTTGATCTTCTATATTTAATTAAAAACATTTATCGTGAAGAATTTTTGAATTATAATAATGACATAATCAAAAAAAGGGTCTTAGGTAAGTTCTTCAATGAAGATTTTTTTTTTGAAAGGAAGAAAATTTGGATACAGAAAATTAAATATAAGAATATATATATATATATATATATACAGGGGGTGAGATGCTTCAAAATAATTCATAAAACATAGATTGTATAAAAAACAATGTATCCTATATAATTAAACTAAATTAGGGGAACAAATGGTAAACAAAATTTTATTTAACAAGATCATTGTTATTATTTGAACTCATTACCTACCACAATACGAAAATGCAAAAAATAATTAAATTAACTGTATAATAATATTCATACTAATCAAATAGAACTATTTGTAATAGTATACAATTCTATTTATTCTAGTATTCTATACAATTCTAGTACTCTATATAATATAAACTATCCTATCTTTCAAGTTGGATGAAACTGCATACAGTGTGTAAAATTTTATTAAAATCGGTTCAGTAGTTTAGGAGTCCATTACGGACAAACAACGTGACACGTAATTTATATATATTAAGATATAGAATAAATTTGTAATATTTTCATGAAGCACGAGGTAAGATCTTATGATTTTAACCGAATATAATTTATTCTGAAGTTGCAGTTATTAAAAAAAAAAAAAAACAATTTCAAAATGAATCCCAAAACAAAGCCATTATTTGGTAATGGATTAAATAGAATACCTAATTTTTGTTTTCTAAATTCTAACAAAACATCACCTAATGAATTGGATATAAGGAAAATTTTAGGAAAATAATATAGGAATATAAAAAAATGATCGAATTGAGGTAAAAACGAAGATTAATTATGTAATTGGTGATAGTATAAAGACTAACCTTGAGGACTTTTCATGTAAAGCTCGTGTTCCAAGTCCTGAAGGCAGATAGGTTGTCCCTGACGCAAAATATAATGAGCGCCCCTTTGCAATGGTTGGCCGCACATGCAGCAGGCAAAACATTCCATGTGGAAGATCAAACCAGCAACTCTCATGACCATCTCGCTGCAGCTGATCTTCTCCATACATCGGGCACACTTAACGCTAAAGATCCTCTCGTAATCGGATCGACAATAAAACTTGAGGTCACGTATGAAACAGGATTGCGACAACGGTGCGGCACATGCCGCACACGAGAGGCACTCCTCGTGATAGTTTCTTTCCATTACTCTCATCACGTACTTATCCGTGATCGTACGCCCGCATCCGGCACAGATCGTTTCCAGTAGTCCGGATTCCGTCTTCACGGAAACCGACGATTCTGTAAAATCGTTAGATTTACGGTCTTTTTTTGTTTTACTCATATTCATTCTTTTTTTTTTTTATTATAATTATACTATTATTATTATTATTTAATCAGCATTGACAACTTTGTTTTTTTAATCTAGTATTTTGTTTCGATGTAATAAACGATTGATTTTCAATTTTTGTACAATACTTTTATTTATAGATATATTAATTATTTCACTTGATTTTTTTTTGGTTTATTATTATTATTATTTATTGTATAAATTATCAAAGTTAAGTTTAACTGATATGATTTATAAGTAAGAGATAATTAAAATTAATTTTATTTAGTGATCAGTGTTTTAAATCTTTTGATTTATTTTTTTTTTTTTTAGAGAGTTCAATAAAACATAAATTAATTAATTTTTTATTTTTGTACTGTAATTTATTATTATATTATTAATTGGCATTAGGAACACAAAAGTTACACACATTAATTATTTTACTTAATTTTCTTCTTTTTTTTATTATTATTTTATAAACTATTAGGATCAAGTTTAATTGATACGATTTATAAGTAAGACAATTGAAATTAATTTTTTTTTTTAAACAAATTTGTAATTGTGATCGATGTTTTAATTCTTTTGATTTATTTTCTTTTTTAGACAACGAAAACAATATTGATTCATTTTTCTCTTATTATCTATCGTACAAGTAATAAACAAATTTATGAATATATAGAAAGATAGATAGACTGAAACACGAAAGAGAAAGAGAGAGAGAAATAGATTTATTCAAACCCTTATCGACGGCTAACGCTGATAAAACGATAACGTGATCGATTGTGGGATTAGAATTTAACAGGAAAAAGATTAGATTCCTTTGAGTTAGACATTAAAATAACTATGTATAACAACACGTCAAGAACATTACAATTTGGTTAGATAATAATCATATAATACGATAATATTATATTCACGATGTTTCAAGATCCCCTTTTCATTTTATTTTATCATTCTTATGCAAAAAAAGTCACACATTTTATTTTTTAAAACTTAATAAATTCGAATGTGAAAAATCAAAACAAAAAACAAATAATACTTTGTATCAATTAAGTAACATATGAGATGATCTTTCACTCAAACGTTAATTTAAAAATTCATCAAAAATTATCATAACATACAAGAAAAAAGAAATAATATATTATTTCGATTTGATTAATATTTAAATAAATAAATATTGAAAAATCTAAAAATTAATCAAAAATTATCATAAAATGAAATAAAGAAAAAAGAAAATGAAACTAAAGCAATAATATATTATTTCAATTTGTATAATATTAAATAAAGAATAAATATTATTAAAAAATTTAAAAATTAATCATAAAATGAAATAAACAAATATCATTTCGATTCGATATTGATATTTAAATAAAGAATATACACATATAAATCATTGAAAAATGTAAAACCCATTCATCTTAAATCCGTCGCCATTTTCTAACCAATAGAAATCTTCTTTTCGAGTTCAATGAAATATAATATAAAATAAATGAAAAAGAAACCTGCGTTATTGTTGTCTCCGGTCGAACGAAATGGTAGAGATGGTCCAGCAGGTACGGGTTGTCCCGGTTCCGGCTGACGATTCAAAGAACCTTGGACAGGTGTAAAGAATTCCAACATTGTGTCACGAATAGACTTCACCAATCGTCGCACGATCCCAATAAGAGAACACGCGATCTGACAACACTTTATCGGTCCAACGATAATACGTACGTTGTCGTCGTACATCGCGCGGGAAATCTCAAGAGAGGACACTTAGGACCTCGTAAATGTAAATCGTATATCTTCGTGAACGTAAAATCTCGAATAGTATTAACGATTTATCGTAAGAACACATGTTACCTTCTACGATGATCACAAAACTAAATGAACGATGACAATTTGAAAATTCAAAATCAAATTTACTGTAAAAACAGCGAAAAAGTGAAAAAGATAGAAAATAAACAAATCAAATGAAAGATGAAAGAAGAACAATTATTTAATTTCTTCTACTTCTTCCCTTATTTCTCTTCCACCTATTATAATATATTTATAAAATTGATAATTATTATTATATAATAAAAATATATCTAAATAAATTGAAACAAAAATGATTTAGGAATCAAAGTAAAGGAAATCAAATTCACTGGGTGTAACACACGCGTCCGTCCAGTCGTCGTGTAATACCCGCTTTTCACTCGTGTGTGTCACCAGGCCAACTTCCAAAGCTTTTTTGACGTGAACCCATAGGCACCAAGGATGAAAATTGTCCCTTTACTCCCACCCAATTACACTTCCCCTTCTCCCACTTTCTTACTCTCACTCTCTCTCACTCTGTTTCCCTTACTCTGTCTATATATAAGCAATGTTCTCTCCCTTCCAGGACCGGTATCAACCACCTATTCAACACCCCACCCTTAACGATGAACCCTCAAGCTGTTACCCCCACCCCTTCCATATCATACGTTTCTCTTCGTCAACTGTTAAGGGGGAACGAGAGAGGGTAGATAGAAAGAGGGGCGTACTTTAACTGCCCCTAGTTGTTCCACTACCTTCTTCCTGATTGGTTCATCCCGGATACGCCCTTATCGTTGTTGAATACCGGGGACGTACCTGGAGGATGCGGTGCTCAACCCCAAACGACACACATCTACTATTACCTTCCTTCCTTCCTTCCTCTCCTTCTCGACGAGACGGAGATCAATATCTCTAGCGACCAACGCACCGGACCGACACCAATGTACATATATACATACATACATACATACATATATATATATATATATATATATATATATATATGCTTATATATCTATTTATGTGCGTGTATATATGTTATATATATTATATATCTGTATATGTGTGTTTGTGTGTACATATATGTATATATATAATATATATATGTACATTCATACATACGGCGAGGTATGCTGGTGAACCTAAACGAATGGACCACTGTTTTCTCCTTTTTCTTCCTTCCTCCTTTTTTTATTTTGTTCTCTCTCTCTCTCTCTCTCTTTCGGTGTCTTTTGAATCCTTCGGAATTGTCCCATCGAAAAAAATGTGCAAATATCGTTGGAAAATTTGGATCAATATCCTAGACGATATATTTCTATTTCTAGTTCTAGTTCTATTTTATTTTATTGTTGTTTTTCTTTTTGTTCTTTCAAGAGAATAGTTCATAAACATGAACGAGAAATATCGTAAAACGCTGATTAACACATTGTAATTTAATATCTGTACACGTTAAATTTTAAAATCGACAAATTCATTTATAATACAAATTGGAATGACGAATATAAGGGGGACAGAATGTCAAAAAAAAAAAAACCAAATGAAGAAGGGGGTGAAAAAACACGAACGATCACAGCTAGGTGTGGTTTTTTGGAGGGGGTGGAAGTGGTACGAAACAAAAGTAATTCTACGAGTACTGGATGATATCCGTTGATACGAATACCCCGGGATCGAAAGTGCTATGCGAATTTTCATGAAAGTCCTACGTGTACCAAGAGAGAGAAAGAGAGAGAGAGAGAGAGAGAGAGAGAGAGAGAGAGAGAGAGAGTGTA
>NW_015149038.1:535939-546299 GCF_001465965.1 Polistes dominula | reverse complement strand
TTAGGAAAGGTAGATAGGAGGAGATGATGCCATTCTTTCATCTCACTGTCTCTTTCTGTTCTTATTTTTTCGTTTTTTTTTTTCGTTTGGTTTACCTACTGGGTTGTATTGGTTTGTTGATATTAAGAAATTATTGAGGTTATTTCAAGGGATATATTTTTTGTTTCATCGACAAATTAGAATACAGTAATTTAAGATACATTGATTGAAACGAGATGAAAATTAAAAGATCAGAGTAATATTTAAATAAATGATTATTTTTATACGAAATGAATATAAAATTATTAACAACGTTTCGAGTTAGATGATACCAAAATTACTATTTTATTTTAATACAGTTATTCAAATTGTATCGATTGAAACAAGATAAAAATTAAAAGATAATTTTGATTGATCGAAAAATATTGATTTTACGAAAGAAATACGAAAGATTAAATTATTAGAAACATTTCAAGTTAAATTATTCCAGAGATGAATTAAAATAGAAAATTTCAATCTCTCTATTTTGTTTAGAGAAAAATAAAAAGAAAAGTTAGAAAAAATTGTTAAAAAACACTATCACACACCCACACACATCCTCTCTCTCTCTCTCTTTTCTTAATTTATATTCACCTATAATTATAAAAAAATTAATTAAAAAAAACATACTTATCATTAATTTTGTAATCACAATATTTAAAGGAAACTATTCCCTAAACAAAATGAAATGATCTTCAAAATTTCAAGTGATATGTCTTCCAAAAGATGAATTAGAATTAAAGAGAAAGAAAACAAGAGAGAGATAGAGAGAGAGAAACACGTGAAATGGGTCACGGTTCAAGAATAGCATTAGCTAACCTAGTCTTATCTCGGTTATAATAGAAATTAGGGATGAAGCATATTGAACCCTTAGCATTTTGACGGGAGCATGAAAGCCAGTGAAAATCGGTGGTACATGCCGGATGAAATATCATTTCTTGCAGGTGCAGTTACCCCACGTGGGTTAGTTCCCTCTTTCTAAGCATTGTTCGAGATGTGACACTAACGCTATCCGTGTAATTATGCCAATACGGTTCGTGCATTATACCGCGGGGGAGAAGCCGCATGTGGGCTTCTAAACACCCTTTGGTCACGCATCATAGAACCTTCTCTCTCTCTCTCTCTCTCTTTCTCTTTCTTACTTTCACTATATATCCTAATATAAGCTAAAACATTACTAAACAATCTAAACATTACAAATCAGTATTAGAAGAATCAATAGAACTGTTGAAACCATTAGGAGGTACAAATCTTATACATTTTGATTTATTTTTTGGTTTGTAAACAAGAAAAATATTTGATTATTGTTCACGTAATAGTAAATTTGATAGTTAGTAAGTGAAAATGTTAATTAGGTAATTGGTAAGTGTAAATCATTCATATATGATTTTTGTTTGTAAAATAGGGAAAAATGGATTTGTTTATAATATTTGATTATTGTTCATGTAATAGTAAATTTGATAATTAATAAGTGAAAATGTTAATTAGGTAATTACCACCTGAAAATATTTTATATATTGATTTTATTATAATTTTATAAATTATTATGATTTTATTATGATATTGAAATATTAATCAAATATGATATTTATAAATATTATTTTAACGTTTAAATTATTATAATTTTATTAAAATTTTATATTATTAATTTTTGAAATTACAGCAAATATTTTTAAATAAATCCACTTATATAATATATTTGGATAAATAATATAATATTATTTATAAAGTAACGATACATTGGTCGTTTTACAAAATAATTTGTTTCATGCAAATATCAATTTTATTTGACGATAAATATATTTTTGTATTATTTTATTATTACAAAAATTTCAAACAAATTTATTATATTAATTAGATAATGTATATTATTTAATTATTAATTAATAAAAATATAAAACCTAAGCACGTATCATTATAATCGTTTATTAAATAAATAATTAAAGAATCAAATGATTTAAAATTGATAATCAAAATGATGATAACAATTTCATGGAAATATCTTTGGTTTTATTTTATATTCGCGTCAATGGAAACAAATTTATCTTCTAAGAGAATTTGCGGAAGTTTATCGTGTATCGAAAATGTCTCGATAATATTTCAGAACATTCGTCTAAACACGAACGAATAAAATGTTTTACCTAGCGAGATATGTGAAAGAGAAATAAAAAAAAAAAAAAAAGAAAAGAAAAAAAAAATAAACGAGACCAGGCACATTTATAGCGCAACAAGTTGCTGGTTATTTTTTATAGTACCCGTGCAAATTTGTCACCTTGTTGATGGGTACACGACAATATAATAATAAATGAAAAATAAAAATAACCCGGGGAATAAAGAATAAAACGTGTTAATAATGTATTGCAAAGTTGTATGATTTTTCAATTGAAACTTACATGAAACAGAAAAATCCAAAAACTACAATAAAATTATAGATATTCTATAAATAATATTATCATTAAAAAAAAAATTAAAAAATCCATTTATTTGTTTGGAAAATAATTTCTATTATGTATAAACGATATATATATGTACTTATATATAGTTTAGATAAATGAAAATAAACATAGTAAAAAAGTCATACTAAAAAAAGAAACATTAATAATAGATCATTTAAAAAGTAATGACACACAAAGTGTAATATATAAAATGTAATAAAAGCATTTCTCTTGAAGTCTAGCGCGCACAAATCCATCTTTTCCTAACGAGGGGTTGGAGGGAGGCCTTGCGATTGCGTTTCAGGAATGCGTGATGACTACTTTGTTAGGAATGCGGAGCGGCGCCCTGTATGCGAAACGAGAGCGTTAGACGAGAAGAGAAGCCTAACAGAACTCACAGCAGAGAAAAGCAGCTGTGATGCTGCTGCTGCTACTGCTGCTGATGTTGGGGGTTCTTCTACCACCACCACCACCATCACCATCACTACCACCTACTACTTTCTACCTTCTACCTTCCACCTTCCACTACCCCCATCTCCAAGCCAAAATGCCAAGCCTGGGGTATCCAACAGTGAAATACTGAAGAGAGAAAAAGAAAGGGGGAGAGAGAGAGAGAGAGAGAGAGAGAAGGGTTGGTTCTATCCTACGTTCCTTCTGATCCTTGCTACTCTTTGGCACGAGCGCATCGCTCGATTCAATAAAGGATGATCGGTGTCGGATATCGAACAAAGTACCGACGACCGGGAGAGCTTTATTTATTGGACTTTTTTTCTCTTTTTTTTTTTTTCTTTTCTTCAATGCATTGGAACGTGCACCCACACACATCCCTCTTATTTCACTACGTTTTAACCTACGATTACTAAAAACTTTAGGAGAATGGTACTATTACATATTCAGAAAAAATAATATATATATGTTTACATAATTGTTTGTTTTTAGGATTATTGTTTCAATGTTTTGAGTAACTGCTTGATTTATTTTATATCATTACATGTTGGATTATTTATTATTGTAGGTATATTTATGAACAAATGTTATATTATTTAATGTGTTAGATCATGCATGTTCTTTTCTTTAATTACGTTTTAACCTAGGATTAGAAAAAACCTTAGGAGAATGGTACAATTCAGGGGAAATAATATATATATATATATATATGATATTTGATATTTATATTCAAATATCATTTATCCAATATTAGTATAATCAAAAAAGTATTATTTTATATAAAAAAAAAAAACTATATATGTGCCCATAATTATATAAGTGGTTTAACAATAAGTCCAAATTTGAAAAAAAAAAAATGAATTTATTATTAATTTCATAATCACATAAATTAATTCAATGTAATTTTCACACGATAATGTCAAAAATAAACTTAAATATAATATAAATTATTGAATATTTTAATTAAAATTAACTATAATATATAAATCATTAAATAGCGCTTATTATTTCAACATTATATAAAATTCATTTAATGTACAAATGTAATCTTTTAAATATGTCGAAAGAAAAAATACATGAGTTACAATTTTGTGCCCAATTATGGATAGATCTTTTTCAATACGATATGAAGTAACAATTATCACAAATTTGTGTGAACAAATTTCTTAAGACCTCGTTTAGAAATCAAAATAAAAATCAAGATAACCAAGAGATCGATAAGTTATGGGGATTGTTAAGGTGAGAAACAATTTCATGGCTATCCGTCTTGGATATTTCACTCGACAAGTTACTTTTTATTATTATCTGTTGGAAAAGATCGAAACGGGGGATGATAGAACCAGCCAGCCCTCGATGACCGGTGGACCGGTTAAAAGATGATCGTGTATCAGTCGTACGGGGTAGGTCACGTGACGACACGTGACCGAAGAAATGTTCAAGCGAGTGGAAAATCGTTCTTTGAAGTTTCACATTTTAACTTTAATCGCGATCTAACTAACGCGATCTCACCTTAACCATCGAGATCATTTCGAGTAGGGTTATGGGCGTTTTCATCTTGTTGTTTCTTTTTTTTCTATTTTTTTTTTTTTTCTTTATTATTCGAGTTTTTTTGTGAATAGATAACACGTGTGTGAAATAGATAGATAGATAGATATATAGATAGATAGTTAAATTGTAAATATTACAAATAAAGATACAAAAAGTAATATGGAGTCTAACAAATTTATTTTATTTTTTGTTATTATTTTTTATTCGTGTTTTTAGTAAATCGATAACACGTGCATATTTATGTGCGTGTGTGTGTGTGAGAGAGAGAAAGAGAGACAGTTTAATATTAAATAGGAAAATATTAAAAATAAAAATATCCAAAATAGTATACATATATTCGTACACATATTATTTGTTTTATTTTTTTATTCGTGTTTTTAGCGAATCGAAAACACGTGTATTTTTGTATACGTAAAATAAAGAGAAAGAGAAAGAGAAAGAGAGAGAGAGAGAGAGAGAGAAATAATTAAATTTAAAATAGGAAAATATTAAAAATAAAAATATCAAAAAATATTATGAAGTTGTATATATGTACACACAATGTCGTATTTTTCTTTTATGAAAGTTTCACTTTAGGAGATGTTTTATACACCATCATTGTGCGAATACCATGCAACGTAGAAAAATAAAAAAGAGTAAAAGAGAAAGAGAGAAAGAAACAATGTGAGAGGTGAGAGAGAAGTTTCGTTGAAGCGTGATTTGAATTCAAGATTAGACGAGAACGTCTCCTAGAAAAAGGGCTAAAGAAAAGAAACATTCACAGACACCATGAATATAAAAAAATTCAACCAAATAAATATTCAACAGAAAGGATGAAAATCTTCTGTGGTTTACTTATTCGAAAAATTCTCTCTCTCTCTCTCTCTCTCTTTCTCTCTTTCTCTTTCTTTCTTCTTTCGTCTAATATTTTACATCCAGTTGATATTAGCAAGAATTCGTGATGGTAAACTTATTCATTAAATTATTTTCGAGATCTCGCTTTTTATAGCACTGAAAAAAAAAAACAAAAAAAAGTATTAATTATTCTACATAATATTATCATTAGGGGAGAGTAGGGTAATGGGAGTCACTTAAGCGAGAATTCAAATAAATTTTTAATTATAAGCAAACTATTTATTGCAACGGCCTTTAAACATCATTTACCTTATTAACTATCATTATAAATACTTCTCAGTGTCTTTGGCAATCAACTTTGGATATAATAAAAGTTTAAAAAAAAAACAGATTTGACTCCCATTGCACCAACATGGGGGTAATGGTGGTCACCCTGTGGGCAATTGGAGTCAAAAAAAATCTAAGAATCGTGAGCCCATAGCCCACATGAGGTGCATCTAAACCACATTAACAGTTTCGTTTGTTTCTTGAAATACTTTGCGCTTCGCCTTTTCAGAACCCTTTTTCTGTATCGCAGTCTTTTTTCCCTGACCTTTCCATCTCTTTTCTTTTTCTATACCCCCTGTTTTTTTCTTTTTCTTATTTTCTTTTTCTATTAGGTTTTTTTTTATTGGCGTTGACGTTATAATTGTTGCGTGTTGCTTCTTTCGACCTTTTCTTGAAATTATAATAGATGTTTTTTCTGGGAACTTAATTATATCATGCAAATTAGGACAAATTTTTTTTATAGTGCTCGGAACAGGTGAGTGAAGTTCTTTTGATGTGTTGGGAATCGTGCTGGTAGATGAGAGAGATTCATTGCAGTCTTGGATTGAAATAGTCTCAGATTGGAGAATTTCTGCAGCGGTGAAATCTTCTTCTGTGAATACTTCTGGATTTAGTGGAACTATTCCAGTAGCTCTAAACCCCGATTCTCCTTTACTAATAGACGCAACATTATTAAATGCTTTCCTCACCAAGGATGCTACGTCATAGGGGGTTATCTTTTCTGCAAGACKGCTTTTCAAAAATAAGTCACATTCTTTTTTATATGCCATTTTGAGCGGACCAAAAAAAGAAACATCCAGGGGTTGCATTCTATGTGACGTGTGTGGTGGCAGAGACAACATATGGATGTGATTGGACTTGCAATATTCGTAGAYGGAAAGAGAAATGTGACTARCATGGTTGTCTAGTATTAAAAGAATGGGTTCATCTGCCGACGGCTTAGTGTGCTGTTTAAAGTGCCGCAACCATTCAAGAAAGAGATGCTYATTAATCCAACCGTTTTCTGAGCATTTGTAAAGCGCTCCTGTTGGACCATCCTTCTCGAGCAGAGRWGTCAACCTTTTCCTAGGGAAAATAAACATMGGTGRAATGTAACCGCCTGCAGCGCTYATAGCACACAACAAAGTGATGTTTTTTCCTTTCTCCCAACTGGTTATAGATCCTACTYTCTTCTGTCCTTTGGTAGYAAGAATTTTTCCAGGTGTTTGAACTGTTRAAATACCTGTTTCGTCGCAATTATAAATATTTTTTGGAACAAATCTATGCTTTTCTATCAGCTGGCCAAGTAGCTCAAAGAATAGACTTATTTCGGTTTTATTAAAAGCTCTTATTCTGTTTATGCTGGTCGCCTCCGGTTTCCTAATAGAAATGTTATGTCTAGTCATAAATGCATGCAACCAATCGCGTCCAGCCATTTTTAAAGACTAATTAAAATTGTGCTTTAAATTYAATTTTTCAGCATATTCAAATGCTACTCTTCTAATTTGATTAGCAGTGCAACCATAAAAAATATTTGCCATATTCTTCACCAAGTTTGCTAGCTCGGCTTCTGTCTCAGCACTAAAGACAGTGAATCGTCCTAGATGTGGTTCTAAGTTAGAACCATTTTTTAACCTCTTTTGAAGGCTTGAAAAAGGGATCCCCACTACCTTAGCAGCATTTCTTATAGAAGAACCTCCTTCAACAAGCTTTATAGCTTTTTTTAAGCTATCAGAAGACCAGGAAGCCTTTTCGGTTGTCCTGACTCGTACTTTCGGCATCTAGATGTAGCAATTGTAAACGAAATGAAGTATGCCGAGTTATGTAATAATGTAGTAAATATAACCTTAAAGAATTATTATGAGAAAACGTGTAGCTAGAGCGATTTTATTTCGTGAACTGTGAATAGTAGGTACGTTTATTGATTTTTTATCATTTAATTTTAAGAAAAAGTATGTGAATAACAAAACAATTATTGGTAAAATAACCTATACTTGCGGGTAATGGGAGTCACCTGACTCTCATTTCCCACAATTACACTAATGAGAAAAAGAATAAAATAAAAAAAATCTTTAAAACACTGACATAATCTGAACTGCACATCACAATTTCGAACGTCTAACTAGGATCGTGTAAAAGTCTWAATCGTATACTGCAAGATAGTCGACACTTACCTTCTAATTTGTATTGATGTAAAATTATATCAACAGAGCACAAAAACAAAAAACGGGCCTATCTCAATAGCGCGGGCGCTAACTGACGCGAGCCGTTCCAGGAAGCGCTGGCAGACAAAMAGTAGGGTAAGGACGCCGCTTACACGTCACTCGCACGTACTGATTCGTAGATGCGAGGGTGACTCCCATTACCCACTGACTCCCATTACCCTACTCTCCCCTACTAAATATGTTGATATGCATTATAAATAATTATGTTTAATATTAAATATTAAAGTATGTAAAGTGTATTCAATTTGTTATAATTAATTGTATTAAAAAATCATTAATTTATAGAAACACAATTTGTTTGTAATTATACCTACAATTGATGAATTTGTTGATCAAAAGTTGACTATTATATACATGTTWTAATATTTTTCTATTACAGATAATAAAAATGACAATAAATTGAATAAAATAAAAAAAGAATTGTATCAATATAACTATTACAATATAATAGATCAATTTTAGTCTTAGAGTTTTCATAATTGGTAAGGAAAATGTATAACAAACAAATTTTTTACAAATTCTTGATAATTGTTATGTCATATACATATATATATATATATTTTTTTGTTATATACAATATTAATTATTTGAGTATACTAATAAAAGATAAATGATATTTGATGATAAATATAAAAAATATACATTTTTGTATAATAATATTTCTAATAAACAACCATACATTATAAATATTATTTTAATACAATAATTATATTTAAAAGAAACGTATACATCAAATTACATAACTTTTATAATTAAATACAATAAAAATAAATAAATAAAATCATACAAATTAATAATAAATTACCGTAAAGATAAAATTCTGTAAAAATAATCGAACAAATCATTTCTCTTGTTCATTGCAAAAATATCAAAATGACTAATATAACAAAACAAATATATACAGTGATACAAAACCGATTGATTAGATTTTCGGAAAAGATTTCCCATGAATCGTGGTTGCAACCCTTGTTTTTCCCTGGTTGGTAACAATTTCGAAAAGTCCGACAGTTTGCAAATACTTTATGTGCGTTTGGTTAGGATGGAAAAAGAATGGTTCGGTGTAGTATAGTAACGGGAAAGATTTCATAGCAAAGTTTTGTGCTCGTACGAATTCAATGAAGGGCATGAGTATATCGTATTGACACAGGTCACGTGGCGACGGATGCCTAAAGCGTGGTCCATCGTCCATGGGAAACTAGATCGAGATGCTGACACCAGCTCTGCTGTTCATCTCCTAAAGCTCATATAAGTCATCTTTCACTTCCGTTTCAAACTTGTATACTTTATTTTTAAATTATTTATATTCCTTCGTTATAAATGATTATAGAACAATTTTTATTTTAATTAAATAATAAAAAATTGCATTGATATTAATTATTTATTGATATATGAATAATAATTAATGATTTAGAAAAAATAAAAAAAAAAGAAACAATCTATCAAAGATTATCAAATATTAATTGGTAATTATTTTGCAGAAACTTTAATCATTTTTGTTTGTTTTATTAAATATCATTTTGAAATAAAAAAAATATATATACCCAAATAAATAATAAAAACCAAAAAAAAAGCTTCTTTGAATTTGGAAGTAAAAAATCTGAACCAATATAATCCAGTCAAATATTATTCCTAACCAAATCCAAACACTGACTCGTATCGAATCAATTTCGAATGTTTGACGAACATACGATCGATCCTTTCGATTATATACATCTTTTTATTTTTATTTATATAATATATATATATACATATGTATATATATTTTCTACCAACGAGATAAATTCACATTTTATTTCTCTATTTTTTTTTTTTTGGTTTAATATTACAAAATATATACCCATATTTTTTGTATATACCACAAGTTTTAACTATCTATTGTTATATTTATACAAGATAATAGTTTTTGTTTGTAAATAAAAATAAATAAAAAAAGAAAGAAAGAGAGAAAAAAAGACAAATAACTTAAGGAGAATAGAGAGGAAGAAGAAAAAAAAAGGGCTGAAAAAGTCGGTCAAAGAAGATTCGCCGAGATTAAAAACCAAGTGATGGGGAAGATCAGAGTTCTTAAAGAGAAAGAAAGAAAGAAAAAAGGAACAAGTAAAAGAGAGAAAGAAGAAAATGTAGCTTCTTATGTGTGAAAATCAAATATCCATGGATCTCTCTCCCTTTTCGGTGTAAGAAACTTTATTCATAGGAGACCTTGGTAGTGAATGGACCGATGTGTTTGCCATGGACGGATATTAACTGTATCTATGCACTGTTCAAAGCGGGTTTTGCAGGATATTATGAACGTTCTTGGGGCATAATTAGTAATCCCTGACACGTGCCAGACACGCGACCACCAATCGCCTCGTGGGACGTATATACACCTTTTGCTTGGTAACCAGTTTCCATATTGCAATGAAGGAAAGAGAAAGAGAGATCAAAATACTAAAATATTATATAGATATATACATATACATATATTATCTAAATTTAGCAAAATATTATTTGTATAACTTGATTTTTGTCAACTAATTAATAAAACAATAAGAAAAAAAATTTATA
>NW_015149038.1:517565-535919 GCF_001465965.1 Polistes dominula | reverse complement strand
ATATATATATATATGTGGGACGAGCGCCTTAATGCTAAACTTATTGGGCATGCGTGGAGAAGAATTGGTCGGTGGGCCCTGGATAGCTCAATTGGTTAAAATAGCAGTCGCCCGGAAAGAGAAAGATCCTTGGTTCGAGTTCCGGTCCAATCAGTCCAGCAGTCCAGTGTTTTACACGAATCCCACACATGGGGGCTCAGCCAGGATGGAGAGTCTGTTTCGTAACATGTTCCACAGTCTTATAATGCCACAAGAAAAATTAAAGGCAAAAAGTTGACGAAAAGACGAAGTTGATGACAAAAGATGAAGTTAGTGGCGAAGGACACCACAAAAGAGGAGATGATGTTGGGTGGCAAAACATTCGGGGTCGAATGTTATTAAAGGGGGGGTGGAGTGTGGGACGAGTGCCTGAATGCTAAACTTATTGGGCATTCGTGGAGAAGGATTGGTCAATGGGACCTGGATAGCACAATTGGATAAAAGAACAATCGCCCGAAAAGTGAAAGATCCGGGTTCAAGTCCCGGTCCAGTCCGTCCAGCGGTCCAGTTTTTTTCACGAATCCTACATTTGAGGGCTAGTCCGGGATAAAAAAGTAAAAAAAAAAGTAACAGTTAATTTCACATATCAAAAATTGATAAGTTCTAAAACGTTCATAGGGTATTCCTGAAAAATTCGTAGGTTATTTCTGAAAAGTTCGTAGGCTCTGAAATGTTCATAAGTTCTGAAAAGTTAAGAAATAAAGGTTATAAAGAATAATCTAACCTATATTTGTTTAAAAATATATTGTTTTCTATTTTCAGAAAAGTTCATGTCAATTTACAAATGTAAAAGTATCTTCTATACATTTTTTTTTTGTAAAACCAACAATTAGTATTGCACTTTATCGAATAATCTAACCTATATTATATATTTTATTCAAAAATATATTTCGATTGTAAAAAAAGTACATGTTGATGTACAAATATGAAAATGTCATTTATAAATTTTATTTTTTTATAAAACCAACAGGTATTGCACTTTATCAAATAACCTAACGTATATTTATTTAAAAATATATAATTATTTCTAAGTACCACGAAAAAAATTGATAGAAATTTAGAAATTTCCGAAAGTATCATCCATAAAATTTTCTTTATAAAATCTGTACGAACTTTTAACGATCAAACCAATATATATTGGTTGATGAATACATAGAAATAGTGATAAAGGTAAAAATAGGGGTAGGAAAAAGAGGAGGAGGAGGAGGAGGAGGAGGAGGGGCAGGGGGAAATATTTAAAGAGGCTACTTCATAAATATCACCAGCTTTATTTAATTATGTCGTTGTTCCTCTCTGTCTCTTCGTATCAGCAAGCACGAAATCAGTTCGCACACTGCCAAACTCACAAATTGATAATGTCTGCTCGCTGAGGCAAATATCGCGATGGAAACGCGCGCACCATGCTAACATAATTGGCTGAAAAATTTCACCGGAGAATCTGTTGCCGTTCAACGAGTACGTATACACTCGTACAGGGTGTCCTAAAAATAGTTTTAAATCGGAAATAAAAAAAAAAAATAATTAATTTCAAATAAAAATCATTAATCGTTTTTTAATAATAAAATAAAAAGTATTTGTATTTGATTTATTTTCTCGGTAAATGGAAATGTTGTACGATAATTATTGTTAAAATATGTTCAATCAATTGAAATATCTTTGTTAATAAAAAATTATTATTATTATATTATTTTTTGTTTTTAGTTTGATCATGTTGTTTATGAGACATCCTATATATGGTATATTTCTTTTTTTTTTTCTTTTAATAATAATGTGACAAAAATAAAAATTTAAACTTTCATCTTTACTTTTATCTATAGATAACAAATTTATCTTTTCATCTTTTATTTTTTTTATTTAAAATATTATAATAGTAAATTATTGTTTATAACGTAGTTACTGTAATACTTACAAAATTGATCACAAATCGTAAGTGTACAAATTTAAGTGGGATAACTATAAAAAAAAAGAAAAAAGGAAAAGGGGAGAAAAAAAAGAACAAAAAAAAGCTGATATTCTTTATCCCAAAGGACAGAAGGGTTCAAATATTCTCCATAAATTGGCGTCACCCCAAGTTTTAGAAACGAAGAATCAACAGGCTTCGATAAGGTTATGTTGTGATTCTAAAACTTGTACGATCTTTTCAAACAAATATTATTCTCTCTCTCTCTTTTTTTATTACATAAAACAAAAAGTAATCTCAATATTATTTCAATAATTTCTTTGATATATTATAACGTATTATGATTTAACACTAGATATACCATCATTTTCAGTATACCTATTTCTACCACACTAGTCAAAATGACTGGTATATAAAAAAAAATTGCTTTTTAAGGCTTCCAGTCTTTATTTACTCTTAAAAAAATAACAAAAAATGTTGAACAATAATAATTTTACTAGATACATGGATTTATAGACATTTTTAAATAATAAAACGTTTAATTATTTACAGAAATCAAATGTTACACGAAGTAGAAAATTTGAATTAAGATGGCTGGTCTGGTGTATCTAGTGTTAATTTATATCAAAATTAATCACGATAAAAACTGTATCAATTATTACAACATATACGATTTTTTTCAAACAAATACTATTTTTTTCTGAACAGAAAAAATTTTTAAATTAATTTAAACAAATTTAGAAACGTGTTAATTAAATTTACATTTAAAAATGATAAAAATTCAATACGAAAAATAAGAAAAATAATATATATATATGTGAGTGTGTGTGTGTGAGAGAGAGAGAGAGAGAAAGAGAAACATATTCAAGAAGGAAATATTCCCAGCGGTTGTCTACACCATGATAGAGGGTGGTATGGGGCGTTTGGATGGTTTATAACCACTGTTGGTAAATGACCATTAATTATTTATGTGCGGTGACGCGTTACGATGCAGACGCGTGTCTAAGTCTTTAGCGTGGCTGACATTAAACCAGCGGTCTCCCTTTGGGCGGAGTTCCAACACCTTTGACTTTGAAATACCTCGGACAACTTTATTAACGATCTATATATATATATATAATAAATACTTGTATATATTTATATATTTATATATGTAGATTATATTCAATAATAGTATATATAATACACAGTATATGTAATAATAAAGTTACTAGAATTTATCCTTATCGATTAATATTCGAATGAATTTGTTTAAATATTTAAAATATATTACAAAATATTTTTATATTAATTATACGATTTATTTTTATAGATTAATATTTTAATGAATTTGTTTAATTGTTCTAAATATATTACAAAATATTATTATTAATTATAATTTTATATTGTAATTATAATTTATAAAATTATATTTACAATTTTATATTAATATTATATTATAAATTAAATATATTACAAAATATAATTAATTATACGAAAAAAAAAAAAATAAAAAACATCAATTAGTTATCATAAAATATTAGAAATAATAATTATATAAATGAGACTAATATTTAATATTAATTATAATAATAATTATTCAACAAATGATCCATATACTTATAATTAAATAAAATATATACATTATATTGTGTATGTGTGTTATGCAACCCTGATAAAATTGTCTGAACCAATTATAAATAATTATTTATACTTAATCAAAAACATATACCCCTATATATTTATTTATTCATAAGATATTATAAATAATAACGAATAGATTGTACCTAAGTATAACTAAAGAAAATGTTAAACGAGATATTTAAAATAAAAATTAAAAAATGAATTGAAATCGTATCGATTTTTCTTGACACAATTTTTCTTTTTGTCTTTTAAACGTACTTGAAAATCAATCTGTTTATCAGGATGTAATACGCGTATGATCGAGCCGTGTTAGATTTCATTAAGAACAGAGTACATCCTGATATCTGGTTAAGTTACAACCAACCAACACGATACAACATAGAAAACTATGATAACGATATATGGACACAGGTTCTGGTTCTCATGAGATGAAAAAGTTACGATCGATTGTACGTTATCACACATTGTCAGAAAATCGACATATGTTGGAACAATAATCGAGATTAATAAAGTATTTAATGAAACGATGAAAAAAAAAAAAAATAATACCCACTATAGATAGGGTAAGGTTACTCAAGTTATATCCCATAAGAAATTATACATAGARAATGTATGTATGTTTGATTTTAAATATTATTTCAAATATATTCATTTAACATTGAGATTTCTCATTTATTTTATTGCATTTATTAATTATCTCTCTCAATACATTTTTATATTAAAATAATATAATAAACGATTAAAGTATCATTTGTATTTTTTTTTTTTTTTTCGTTAAAGTTTTCTAATATTCATTTATTTCAATGAGCTTTCAAATATCAATACATTTTTCTATATTGAAATTAATAAATTATAATTAAATTATTATAAGCACAATTATAGAAACGGTGTTTTATGTTATAGATTAGAATGAAATTTAAACAAATATAATCAGAAAAAATAATTAAAATAATAGATAATATTAAAGTAGAGTCAATTTTTACAATGTTTAAAAAAATATTTTTCTATTAATCTATATTTACATATTATTCATCCTTATTTGATATTTTAAATATTGAATAATTTTTTGTAGACAATATTCAACAGAAATTTGACTTATTGACATATTTCACTATAACTTACATACAAAATAATCTAATAATAAATTAAAAAAAGAATTAACAAATAAATATAGTATAACAATAAATATTGTTTTCTAAAAATGATTATTTAAATATACCACAGAATATAAAATATTTCAAAAAAATATTTATCAAATAATATCTCACTGTAAAACCAATTAACATAAAATTATGAAAATGAAAAAAAACACTTATAAACATAATTATTAAACCCATCAAACTTAACATCAACAATTAAACAAAAATATCATTAAAATAAAATAAAACAATAATTACCCAACAATAAAAATAAAAACAACATATTTTAAAAAATACAATTCGAACAACCTTATCCTATGTAAAAGTAAAACAAAAACAGAAAAAAAAACAATGGCGACCTTAAAAAAAAAAAATGATAGAGAATTTTATTATGCATCGATCATAAAAAGAAAGAGAAAAATCTCAAAGGGATTTTATTAATAAAAGGTTACCTCTAAAAAAAAAATCATTGTAAAAAATAAAACAAAATAAAAAATAAAAAAAAAAGTGGATCTTTTTTTTTACTTTGAACGTTTTGATATGAAGATTGTCGAAGGTTATCCAGACGATACTTGGGTGTCTGAAGGGACAAGGGCTTGGGAGTCTCTGCGAATAAAGAGACTCTAGGGTGGTACAAGGGATCAACATGAGCTTAACGGCAGGCGCCAATATACCTACCAACCCCCACATACCGACCAAGCCGTCAAGCTGTGGTATTAAACGGGGCATGCGTGAGGTCCACGGTGGTTGGTCACGTGTACGCTTTTGGATTCTCTCCTTGAGACTGTATGCGTGTATTCTCTCTCTCACTAACCATTCCCTTTCCCCTTTCACCCTTCCTACACCCCCTCTCTTATTCTACACGTGTGTTTTCATCGTATATATATATATGTGTGTGTATTATATATTCCTATGGGCGATATATATGATCGTTTTGTGATATTTAAAAAAATTAACAATAAGATGCAACTAAAAATTGTTGAAATAAATTCAAAATTTGTATTTTTTATATGGCATCGTTTTAATTATGTCTTTTTTTTTTCTTTTTTTTATTTGTTTCTATTTTTATTCGAGGTCATTTTGTATCTGTACTACTTTGTATCTATGTTAGGGTGAATCAAAAGTTCGTATAATTTTTTTTTTTATATTATTGTTGGTATTTATATTAATAAATGATATCATTTTAATTGTGTTCTTTCTTTTTCTATTATTATTTATATTTTTATTATTGTTTTATAATATTGGATCTATATTTTATATTACTTTATATCTATATTAGGATGTGAATCCCAAAAATTCCTGTGTTTGTTCTGTTTTTTTTATTTATTTATTTTTTTTTAATATTGGTATTTATATTAATATATGGTATCGTTTTAATTATATCCTTTTTTTCTTGCTTTTTACTTTTATTCCAGGTTATGTTGTATCTATACTACTTTGTATCTATATTTGGGTTAACCTCCAAAGTTCTTGTTTTTTCATTTCTTTTTTTTTATTAATATTTTTAAAGTAAAATTTTACAATAACAATTCATTATGCAGTTTATAATATGAAATTTTGATTAATCCTAATATTATACTTTATATCTATATTTTACTTTTTGTATATATATTTTATATCTAGTAATATGTAGTAAATAATTTTACGATATTGTTTATTAATTATTATTGTTTATAATCTACGATATTGTTTATTATTTGAACCATTTATTTTGAAAGTGATCCGAGTCCATGTCATCTGTGTCACCTGGAATTAGTTGTAAAACATTTTTCAGAAAAAAGAAACATGAATTTAGGTTAGTTTCAATATAAGCTGCAAATTTCAAATAATTTTGATCTTAAATATCATTTATTATTGTCAGTAATTGAAATAATTGATTTACAACAACAAATTGATTGTAGTATTGTTAATTAGAGGATTAGTATTATATGTGTCTATTTGTATATGTATGAGTGAATAAATTACTGTAAAATTAGAATATTATTATAATAGAAAGTATAGAAATTCTTTGATTTAAGTAATTAATTATAAATATATATTTGTAATTAACAATATTTATTACAAATATTATATTACAATATAATATTTATAAGAAACATATATACTATATTATTCAATGTTCTTAGAAAAATATTTTATTAAAATTGTATAAATATAGAAGATTACTATATATATAAAAAATATGTATGAACCAATATGAACCAATGATCCAATTCATCATTATAAAATTATTAACAAAAAATTAATATAAAACAATAAATAATATCTTCTTCTTATAACATATAATACTAAATAAATAACATATAATAAATAATAAATAAAAATAATAAATACCGTATAATATTTTAACTAAATAATAAATATTATTCTTATTTATCTTGAAAATTTTTAAATCATTTTTTCATTAATTTAAATAATTGATTACACATCTGTTATATAACAAATATAAAATCGTATTTAAATTTGTTTTAAAAAAATTTTAAATTAAATGTATATAAATTTAAAAAAAAAAATAAATAAAAACCATGAAAATTACCATAGATAAATTTTGTATGTGACAAATGTTGCATCTTAGAAAATATTCACCAATACAAAGATGATTCTTTAGAAATAAACAAGAAGGTATAATCGGAGCTTTACAAAGGCAACCGTCCTCGATGGATATACAAGGGAAAGGGAAGGGGTTGGGGGAAGAAGGGAGGAGAAAAGAAGACTCCGGATCCGACTTTTTATCCCTTCGAGTATCGTACGAAAGTTTAATTAAAAAGCGAAGGGAATAAGATACAAAAGACGTTTCACGTCAATCCTTAAAAGATCCTCGATATCCCACACTTTTTTTTATACAATTCAACCAGAAATAATCCTTACGATATAAATAATAAAAAAAAAAAAAAAAGGAATATTTTCTTCCTCATATTCCAAAAAAATAGAAAAGAAAAAAGAAAAGAAAAAGTCAAACAAAACGTCAACCACATTATTCTATTGTATAAAAATAATTATTATGTAATATAATTACAATTAATATTATAATAATTTTTAATTTATTATTTAATATTTAAATTAATATTAAATTAATAATAATTATTTATAAAAATAATAAATATATGTATATATAAAATACTTCTATAATTTGTTTGTTATATTAATTAACAATTATAAAACCGATGTACAAGTCTTTATATTTTATCAACTATAAACAATTCTAAAACTTTGAACCAAACCACAAAAAAAATACCATTCTCAAAATAAAAGAATTTATCTTCTCGTTACGCGTTAGATCAGTAAAAAAAAAGAAAAGAAATTTTCAATCCATTTTGAAAAAACACCCTCCTCTCTCAGGGTGTTTCGAGAAAAGTAAAAAAATAGTCACCATCGAGTGATTTGGATTTTTTTTCACAAGGTTTCTTCTACCAATGCCTATAGGAACTTTACCATCTCGTGCTGTAGCATCATTGTGTATAAATCGCAAACCTCTGATCTATGTGTATGTATCTGTATATGTATCTCTATGTGTAGTAATAATAGTAGTAGTAGTAGTAGTAGGAGTATTTCCTATCTTTCTCTGATTCTCTTTCTCTTTCCTTCCAAACCAACCAACCACCCACACAAACCACCTCCACCTCTTCCTCCTCCTCGTATCCACCACCACCACCAGCACCACCACCTTTACCTCCCTCCTCCACGAGCTTCTCCACCTCCTCGCCGCACTATTGACGGGAGTTTTAATAAAAGTACCCCCACCAGGATGGTTAAACGTCGCAGTGGAAGGACCCGTTGAGCGTGAAGCCAAGAAGATATTGGGTAAAGCAAAGATCGTAAGAGAGGACGCTGTGCTTGCAGACGCTACGAAATTTTCTATCTCTTTCTATCATTCTAACATATACACATGCAGAACGTTTACTACTATCTTTTACTATCTTTTTTCTTCTTCTTTCTTCTTCCTTTTTTTTTTCTTTCCTCTTCTTCTTCTTCTTCTTCTCTCATTTTTTTTTTTTCATTTCTTTTTACTTTTCTACTTTTTTTTTTCTTTCCTTTGGTTCTATTTCTTCCTCTTTTGCGAAATTTCGGACGAAGATTGAGACCGCCGACGTGGAAGTTAGCTTGCTCGTCTTAATTCTTTACCTAATGTTTTTCTCTCTTTCTTTCTTTCTTTCTTTCTTGCAATTTTTTTTTGTCTTTTTTTTGTGTGTTCTTTCTATCTCTATTCTTCTAGAAACGAATTGCACTATTTTTATCTTGGCAAAAAAAGTGGGGGAGGGGAGAAGTTACGCGTTTTCTCAACTTTTTATATTTGTAATCTTTCTCCTAAGTGTTTGGATTTATTTCTATCTTTTTTCTTTTTTTCTTTTTTCATTTAGAATTAGATCTTTCTTTCTCGTTTTTTCAATATTTTTTTCCTTTTCATTTACTTACCCTCTCCTCCACCCTCTTCCCTTCCTCTTACTCCTCTTCTTGCGTATTTCTATTTTGTACGTAGTAGTAAATATAATTTTTTTTCCTTACCGTTTTACATTGTTTTATGAAAATCATCATCATCATTATCATCATCATCATCATCATCATCATTTATATATTTTTTTTTTATTTATTCGACCCCTCTCCCTCCTACCCCTCTTCCTCCACTTCCGTTCGCATATATTTCTATTTTGTATATAGTAGTAAATATATTTCTTTTTCCTTACTGTTTCACATTGTTTTATAAAAATTATATAAAATAATAAAATTGACTTCATTTTTAAATTTGATCATTTGATTATGTATTCAATCTATTTCTTGTGCATAGATATTTTGTATAAACAATTTCTGATGCGAGTTTAATTATCAAGTACAAGTATCATGCAAAAAAAAATTGAAATAAAGGTGTCCCAATGTTAAATATAATTAAAAAATAAAAAAAAATTACGAAAAATGTATTTAAAATAAAAAAAAATATACATATATGTTTCTTAAAAATAAAAAATAAATTTTCCATTAATTTTTTGGGGTTTCAATACTTCAAATTCAACTTTACAATCAAATTAAACAAATTTTCTTTTTTTTCTCTTTTCCTCCTCACAAATGAATATATTGTTTAATTAAATATATATAATTATTACTATTATTATTATTATTATTAAATATAATTAATAGAATATATACATATTGTTTAATTAAAAAATGAATAATTCTTATATAAAAAAAAAGAAAATGAGTTTGAAACGAATCTTCCCAACTAACATTTTTAATTTATAAAAATAAAAAATAAAAATTAAATATTGATATATTGATTGTTAATGCAAATTAAAATAAATAAATAAATAATTTTTTAAATTACGTCATATGATATAATGCTATCGACCTTGGAAGGAATATTTTTCTAATTACGATTATTTTTCATTTGACGAGACGCGTTCGTCCGAGCGTTACGTCGTACCGTACCATACCGTATCGTACCGTACCGTACCGTATCCGGGCAAAACGCGGTCGGGCATTTTCACGAACGAACGAATATTGCTCAACGATTTGAAAACGCAAATACGAGTAACAGAAGGATTAAAACAGTTTGTGGTCAAACACAGAGGCTTTCTCCTACTCCTACTCCTCCATCTCCTCCTCCACCTCCTACGCGAAACTACCGATAGAAATGGAGGACCATTCGCGCGAGTAAGTACGCCATACGTGTTGCATTGAATTCGTTCAAGTTTGTTGTGTATCTCTATATATTCCCATACTACCATGTCTTTACGTATATATGTATATATCTATGGTTGTGTGTGTGTGTGTGTGTGTATGGGTGAATATATGTAAGAGAGAGAGAAAAATAGAGATTTATGATTCTATGGGTTCACTGATGCGTTATAGAAACCACTATGCGTGAGCGACGAAGAGATGATGATGATGATGATGATGATGATTTTTATTTTGAATCGTTAAATCTTTTATTGAAACATTTATTTATACCTTTTATTCTTTTTTTATTTATCTTCTGTTTGTTTGTTTTTTTTTTATTTTTTTTTCATTTATTTTGTATAGGGGATGGTAAATAACAAATATATATTTGTTGGAAGTTTTATCATTGGTTTTGATTATAATTATAGGATGAGTTTTAGGTAATATTATTTATTTATTATGATATTTTACTTTAATATAAAATAGGTCATTTATTAGTACTTTTTATTCTTTTTTTATTTATCTTTTATATTTTTTATATTTTAAAAAAATTTGTTTTTTATTTTGTATAGGGGTTGGTATTTAACGAATATGTTTTTGTTGGAAGTTTTATGATTGGTTTTCGTAATGTGAGAGAAATGTTTTGATTATAATTATAGGATGAATTTTAAATAATATTATTTATTTATTATTATATATATATTACTTTAGTAAAAATAATTTATTTATAATATATATCGTACGATATGTGTTAGTGTTAATATTTAATTTGAAAATTTTATTATAAGTATAATTTTGTTAAAATTATATTTGACGAGTATTAAAAGTAAAGTTTGAATATGGATAATAATTATTTTGTTAAATGATTATTATTATTATTAGGTATTTTCTTCACGTAAATAATTGTAATTGATTAAACGAATAAATTCGAAGATGTATAAAAGAAAGAATCATTCGTAATGTTGAAATTATAAAACAAATTGGAAAGATAGGTAAGAAATTCTGTTATTATCTGTTATATTTTCTAAAATACACACACGTTCCATACTATTTCATATTCGTAATAAAATAATTTAATGAATATATGATAATTATTTTGCCAATTGATTATATTATTATTATTATTTGTAATTGATTAAATGAATTAAAATTCATAGGTGTATAGAAGAAAGAATTATTCGTAATGTTGAAATTATAAAACAAATTGGAAAGATAAGTGTGAATTATAGTTTGTTTAACATGAAATGCAATATCGTGGACGTGGCTCATAGTAAAATGGTATAAAATAGGTGGATTTCATAGAACGATATCTTTAGAGTCGATAAATCAATTGGTTGTAGGTCTTTAAACGGGACATTACCAATCCGTATATTGTTGTGGACACAGCTGACAAGCCTCATGGATTACCCTCCGTAGCTTTAACTTGGCTATTACACACTTTCGATATTTACACGACTATCGATTAGCCGTACTATTCAGACAAATCGTTTGTACATGCGCGTACAAACGAGAACGATGTACTTTTTTTCTGACGTTTTAACATCTACGAATGTTGGCATACATACTCGACTTTTGAGATCGGCTTCTTCTTGTTGTAGATCGACATATGTTCAAATTTCTACTTTCAATAGTACTCCTATAGTTAAGGATTATTATTTGTATTTTATTTTTCAAAATATATTTTAGAATCGATAATTTGTTACTTATGTTGTATGTACGTTATATATGTATGTATTATGTTGTATGATGTTAATATATATCATTAATTTTATGTAGAAAATATGTTTAAAATATAATATAAATATTTGTTTTGTTTTGTTTTGTTTTGGTGTGTGTGTGTGTGTGTGTGTGTGTGTGTGTGTGTGTGTGTGTGTGTATGTGTGTGTGATTTATATGTGGATATTTTATTGTGAAGATTATTATTTTTTTTTTCAAGTATAGTTTAGAATTAATAATTGTTACTAATATTATACAATTTAAAAATAATATACAAATTAATGAAGATCATTAATTTTATTTATAAAATATGTAGAGTAAATAATATAATTATTTTATTTACAGGTAAATAAAATATCTTAATTTTATCTAAATAAAAAAATCTAACATTTATTTTGGAAATTATTACTTTTTTACAAAATATTTAAAAATGAATAATTATTGCTAATATTTTCCAATTTTACAATGTATCCAAATTAATGAAGATCATTAATTCTATGTATAAAATATATATAATAGAATAAATAATATAATTATATTTTATTTACAGGGAAATATGCATCTAACATTTATTATAAAGATTATTACTTTTTTCCAGACTATATTAAAATTAATAATTTACTAATATTAGATCTTAAATCTAATCTAAATCTAAATTATCCAATTTTTGAAAATATATCCAAATTAATGAAGATCATTAATTCTATATATAAATATATGTAGGATAAATAATATAAACATTTACAAAGACATATGTTAAAATATTAATTTTTAATTTATATAATAACAATTATTTTCAAGATAAAATTTTAGAATTAATGATAATTATTAACATCGTATATTACATATAAAATTGTATTTTTAAATTAATATATATTTTTAATTTTAATATTAGTTGTGTGCATGGTCAAATAAAATTACTTGACAAGATCAAAACTCTATAACAACGATAACTATCAACATACGATGAAACGAATCATAGAAAATTATAATTTAACTATGATAAATTATAATATTTTATTTACTTGTTTATAATAAAATGAAATAATACTACGAACTATAAACACAGAATGGAAACTGTGTTTTAGAAAACATCACAAATATTACAAGAATTTGAAAGAAAAGTAAGAAAGAATAAATAAATAAATAAAACTTACAATAAATTTATAATCGAACATATATAATAATAATTATACTATATATTAAATACTTGTTTGAATGTTTAAACAATATTATATTCCCCTTTACAAAACCGAATAGTATAATAATAAAAACAAAATGAAACAATATGTACGATACTTCATCATTAAAAAAACAACATGCTAATAATCCAAAATGTATTAAAAAAAAAAAAACATAGAAACGAATGAATAGTTATCGATTCATTAATTATTAATCAATGTATTATTATAAAACAACATGAAGTATACTTTACCATAAACAAACTAGTCCCGGTGTCGAGAAAGTTTCATCAACGAGACGACAGAGTTTGGACGTACGAACTCCCAGAAAATCATGGAACCTGAAAAAGAAAATAAAAAAAAAACACACACACACACACACATAGAAAGAGAGAGAGAGAGAGAGAGGAAAAAAACAGGAAAATTTTGTCAGAAACAAGGTTTCAAATTGTCGAACCTTTTTCGTACTAACGCGCACGCGTTTATCTACGTACATGTATGTATGTATATATGTGTATATGTATTTTTGTTATCAACGAAAGATGCAAAACAATGGAATAAATTTTCTCGTAGAGAGAGAAAGAAAGGGAAAGGTATCGGTGTTTTTCTCTCTTTGTTGAATACGACGAATCTCTCGAAGGATCGTTGAGAACCATCAGGAGATTATTTTCAATGCGCATGATCAGCTATTCTAGGAGGGTTGGAATATCAACGAAACTGAGGGCGGGGCTGGAAAATACTCGCATGGCTTCCTCCTCCTCCTCTTCCTCTTCCTCCTCTTCCACCACCTACACCTACACCTCCACCTACACCCCCATCCCCCACCTACAAACCCCTTAGTCGTCGTCGTCGTCGTCGTCGTTGTCGTACGAGTTCTCTTTTGACGTTCTTCGAAAAAGAGAACAATAACCTTTAACCCTTATCTTACTTAGGCGTTAACTTCTACCATACTTTCGAATGCAGGTAAAGTTCATTCTAAATTGTCGCTAATCCTTCCTCCTCTCACTCTACTTTACTCTCAGTCCCACCCTAGGGCCCATTTTTGTGTAAATTTAGTACTTGTATTATACTTTTTTTAACTTTCACCCCCTTAACGACATAGATTTGATATTTTTTTGTATCGTTCTGACGCCATTTTGTAGGATTTTTATCATGTTTTTTTTATAGGTATTGGTAATTACGTTTTGTATTATTTTATTTATTATTAATTTTATTTTTATTTTTATTTTGTTGATTTATTTATGTAACTTTTGGAATGGAGTACGTATAAATGAAGATACTTTTAATAGTATTGTAAGATTAGTATTGGGTGGACCGGAAAATAATGTCGTTTCTACAAATGTTGAATTTTGTAGATTTTTATCAAAAACCAATTGATTTTTATCAATTTGATATTAAAAATTTGCATACTGGATGAAGAAAGGTTGTTGATAACGAGGTTGATTATGTTATTGACTAAAAATATAAATTTGTTAGAAATTTATTCTTTTGAATTTAAGGTTAGAAAGCGACGATACTTTCTGGTCTACTTAATATATTATTTTTCTATTAAAATATTCATTATAGTTATCTATAAAAATTTTTTATACTAATTTGATTTTATAAATATTGCAATATTTAAATCTTATTATTCTATTAATAGGAAATGAAATATTTATCATAAATAAAATAAGGTACTTGATATTTTTCTAACGTAAAATTTAAGTATGAATTTGTATATGTAAAAGAAATTATTTATTATGTGTGTCATTAAAAAAATTATAGTAAAAAAATTATAATTAAGTTGATCTCTATACAAATGAAATTGATGTTTGTTGAATTTATGAACATTATAAAATTGAAATTTTAGAAAAAATTGTAAGTAGTTGCAATAAATATATATCATGAATAAAAACAATACAATATTAAAACAATTTGATCGAATTTATATAAATTAATTTGTATATTATTTATCTATAACAAAAAAAGTAAATAATTATTTATAAACTGGTCATTTTTTTACGATTACTGAAAATTTTAATTACAGTAATTCAAAGAAATTTTGTGATCGAACACTTGCATTACGATTATAACACCATAATTATTTGATTTATTTTATATAAAAATGTAGGAATAAATAATTGTAAATTAGAATCGTAGATCGTTTCGATATAATAATAATTGATTGACTTTCTTTATTGACAATAGTTTAGATTTTGTTAGATAAGATATAAACGCTCATGTCACTAAATATTTTATACAATAAGACCTTGTTGCACTTTGAACGAGGGTGAAAATGGTAGGAGTGGATTTGGCGAACATAATGCGATTACGTGCGAACATAGGGTGGATTAAATGTGACTTAAAAATGAATTAAGTAATTTACACGTTGCTACGCTTATTTGTAAACGATATGTAACCTTTTTTTTTACCAATATCAATATAAAAAAAATAAAAATAAAAAAAGAAACATATCTAAATAATATTTAACATTATCTAATCTTTTCAAAACAATATACATAAATCTTAACAAAATTAATTATTAAATTTTATTGAAAATATAACAAATTTCTAACCTCAATTTTAAAAATAAAATTAAAAACAACGAACAAATGTAATGAAATGAACAAAATATTCACTATAAGTCAATGAACAAAAATATTTACTTATATATGATTGTGTATCTTTTTTTATTAATTTTTTTAATATTTTTATTTAATATTATAATTTTTTATTAATTATAATTGTAATTGTATAAAAATAACACTACAATAATTTCTCTAAATAATACGAATCTCAAATAAAATTAACCTGTTAACCAACTCAATAAACTCTACAATTATTTTTCTTATTATTATTCTATTAAAAAAAAAAAAAGGAAAGAACAAACAAACATAACCTGTTTATTATATTATATAAAATTATATTATATATTATTATATGCAATTATAATATATAAAAATAATAATCCAAAATAAATTCATCAAACACCAACTAAAAAATGTTGTCGTCAACAAGTCAACACATAACCTTAAATTTTCCAAAAAAATAAAAAAGAAAACGTTTAAGAGATCCAAAAAAAAATCATCTAATTAAAACCTTGATAAGATGACGTAGAAAAAAAAGATATATTTCTCATATAACCTGATCGATGGATCACCAAGGATCTTTCTAATACGATTTAAACGTCACCCTAACAGGATAAGAGAATACTCGGTTTCTCCAAGCAGGGTTATGATCAAACGGTACGTGATGTGCATATACATATACACGTACACACATACACATTTATATATATATACAATATATAACAAGAGGGGTGCAACAATTAATCTAGAGCTCTGACTTTTGGACTCTTTTTCTTTCTCTTTTCCACTGTAACACGTGGGATCGGATCTAAAAGGGAGTCGATCTTTGCCAAAAAGGGAGGGTGAAAAGGGAGGGTGGTAGTAGTTTGAAAAAGGGGCAGGGGTGGGGAGGGGGGTCCAGCTGCCATCGTTGTGGCACCGGCTGCGCTTATAATATCAGGGCTCGTGGCTTTTGGGGAGATTCAAGATGACGACGAAGACGAGGACAAGGACAAGGATGAAATCTACGAAAGCTAAGAACACGACGAGGAAAATGGTGACGACGACTGCTTTTCTTAACGTAACACCGTTTACTATAGTATTTTATACTATACCCAACCTATAAGGTCGAGAGACCCCCTAAAAGCGTCAGCTTGCACGCAGTCTGCTGAAGAAAAAGCTGATGCTGATCTTGCCATTTTCTTTTTTTCTTCTTTTTCTCTTCCTCATTGGTTTTTATATTTCCTTTTGTTTTTTTTTTCTTCTTTTTCCTTTGGCTTTGATTCACTGTGTGTTTCATAATATAGATATGTGCATGTAGAAAAGAAAATGTCTTCCCATGAAAAATTCTTTGAAAAATCAAATATTCGAATATTCTTCATCTAAAAGGGATGCAAAATTATTATGAAGGAATTTTTTTTTTGAGTTTTTTCTTATATATAATGCAAAATGACATTTGATAATATCAATGTGTTGATAAATATAATAATAATGATAATAATAGTATATCGGTAATATAGACGATTACGTAAAGAAGACAATGATCACATCGTTTGTTTATTTTGAAATTTACGATTTTCAGCCTAGATTTACATAAAATAGAATTAATTGATATAACGTTTGCTTATAACATATATATGTATATATATATATATATAGATATATATATACTTTGTATCATACCAAAACGAGTATCGGGATGAGTCAAGTGTTTTTTCACGTTACAAGTCTATTAATGAATATCAAATTTTCTTTGATATTTAATTTATTAATATTTATCAATATATATATATATATATATATATATATATAGATATAGATTATTATTTAAAATATTTTCAACTTGTAACGTTTGTATCGATGATTCACCCTGTATATTGCACGAATTATTACAATTCTTGAGCATATTTCTTTCATTCTCTCTCTCTCACTTTCTTTCTTTCCTTCTTACATATAAATTTAAAATGTTTAAATATTACATAAATTCATCCACGAATCTCGTGTTTAATCTTTGTTTGAAAAAACATTGGAAAAATATCTTCTTTTTTTTTTTTATCAAGATTTTCCTTTTGAATTTCTACGACAAGTCGTGGTTCATTAAAGTTTTTTCGATTATTAATGATCAATTATAAATATAGGCCACTTTGTTGTTATTAAATCGTAAATTCTGATAAATGAAAATTGAAAAAAGGCCATAGACAATTTGTACTTTTCAAACCACAATATATATATATATATACATAATATATATAATATATGTTTATATTTATGTATTTTAAGATATCTAATTTGATATCAATTCGTTAACGATCAACTTTAATGAATCTCAACCTGTACGGAAACACATTTTACGTAAATGCATTTTTTCAATAATAATTATAATAATTATAATAATTATAATAATAATAATAATTATAATAATAATAATAATGACAATTCGCGTCGTCCGGTTTGAAATGTTGGATAAATAACAATAATAAACTAAGGATATTAATATACAGAGTAAAATCGAAAAAATAATATAATTATTTAATATTTATAGAATATAGAATATATATATA
>NW_015149038.1:507087-517529 GCF_001465965.1 Polistes dominula | reverse complement strand
ATATCATTGAGATATTTAAAATAATAAATCACATGAAAAACTAAGTGCACATTATCGTAAATTACTTTGTATACCATAAAGTATAATATTTTCTGTTGAAATAATTTGTTTAAAAATATATCCTACTTTCTTAAAGTTTCAACGAATTTGTTTAAAATAAAAAAGAAAATACAAGAAAAACAGTAACAACAATCACGTATATCGAACATTTTCCATTTTCACGCAATGATTCTTGAAACTTGACAAACTTCGTATTTTGTTAATTAAAAATTAAAAAATTACTATTTTATTCAAACACATAGACGCATTACCCATAAATTCATCAACAATTTTGAAATTCTTTTTTTCTAATTCTAATCTATAGAGTTTTGTAAAATAAATGAAGAAATATCGATATGATACACGAACAAAATCATAAATATATATATACATATATTTATTTTTTATTAGTTTGATATTAAACTTGATCGATGAATTTCAATTTAGAAATAAATATTATTATTTTATTTTTTGTATTTTTCTATTATTTTTTTTTTTTCGTGTTATGTTCTAACATTTTTTTATTCTTTTTCTTTCCAATTTTGCATTCAAGGATTAAATATAAAATATAAATATTTACATATATATATATATGTATCATATTACACCACACTGTTTGAGAAATGTTTGCACGCAGAAAATCAATAAAACACTAAGAGTATTCTGCTATAATATTACACCGTCGAGTCGTGACAAAAAACGTAAGTACTACCTCCGTCTATGTGTGTGTATATATATGTATGTATGTGTATACGTGTAGATTCCTGTAACATCCAAGAAAAACGAGAAAGAAAAAGTCAAAAGTAAAATTAAAAAAAAAAGAAAACACAAAATGGGTTAACCACATTTTGCGATTGTTGGAAAAATGTTACGTGCGAGTTTTTAAGAAACGGAGGTCGTCCTACTTTATGTGTGGATGTTTGTAAGTGTGTAGTATAAATTCATTTTCATACATAAATCTTTTCACTTAATTCGTTATCTTCTGAAACATCCGGTACATTATTTATACAATGATATTTTATATTACACAAAAAAAAGAAAACAAACGATAAAATAAATTAAATTTCAATAGTTAATAATATTAATAATTAATTAATAATTAACCAGTAAATTTGTTTTTCTTTTTGTTTGTTGTACAGACGATGTAATAATAGTAATGAAAATGTAATTATATTATATTATATGTAATACTATTGTGTAAATACAACAAATGACTTGTACTATTTGGAGAACGACGAAAAATGTCACGTATACGTAGTAGTAATAGTAATCACGATAGCAATCGTCCCTAATAGCACAAAATATTGAAAAATATTGAATACATGTGTATTTAATATTAAAAAGACATTAAATCTCTTTTTAATATTAAATACACATGTATTCAATATTTTTCAATATTTTGTGCTACTAGGGTTTATTACGAATGAATAATTTGAAATTTTTATCTACGTTTTACTACTACTTCAAACGTTATATACGTAGGAACATTATTTAAATAACAATTTTGCTTAGCATGAATCTATTTTCTTAATCATAAATTATTCTTCAATGATGAACAATCATCATCTCACAATATATGTACACCTAACTTGGGAACTATGTGTGTGATTTTCGAAACATATATCAAAATTAACATGTCGTTCGCCAAAAATAAAAATAAAAATATTATAGAAGAGAAAAACATTTTTACATKTTATTAATTTAGAAAATATCTATAAAAAAAAAAAAGAAAAAAAAACAGGAAAAATATGTACACGACAATTGTAAATATGAACGTGAACGATGTTCAAAAAATTTGTTTAAAAAAAAAAAAAAATGACTAGTTCAACGAAAACATTTCGTTATCAATTTTTTCGTTTTTGGTTTCAATTAAACGTTGGTTCCAAATAATAATAATAATTATTATTATTATTATTATTATGATTATTTCATCGTAGAAAAAAAAAATTGAAAAAAAAATGAAAATGCTCTTTCCTAATTATGAAGATGAAAATTTGTTGTCTTCAAACTTTTTTTTATCTCGATTCGACGCGACATTGCATTATACATTTAAAGCGTGCGTTTACACATACATTCATACATTACATACATACATTACATATATACGTACATATAATACAAGTGTTGTAATAAGTCAGCCAAGTTTATCTCTCCTACGACAATAAAATAAATAAAAGAAGAAACTAAAAGAGTAGAGGGTGGGGGGGGGAGAAAAGATAATAATAATTAGTAAGGTGTTAATTAAACGGAGCTAGTTTTTGGTAAAGGTTTCAATTTCGATATCAATTCACGACGTTGTTCGTGATATTCCTGGAAACAAGGTACGATGCATAAATTAATTTTACATTCTGGACAATGGTACTTGGTTTTTCTTCGTAAAATTCTTCTACGAGCATCCATGGTGTTCCAACAATGATTACAACCTAAAGCTGGACCAGGTCGTAATACTGGACAATGAGCTAATCGTTGATCACCTGTAGCTTCTCTGAATAATCTGCTAATTGTCTAAAAATAATAATTATAATAACTTGAATAATTTTTCATTAAAAATACATACAAATTACGCGAGACATTTCAATTAGTAACAGTTAATTAATATTTTAAATTATTATAAAAATAAATGTATGTTTAAAACACACTTCACAATTTAAGTGAAAACTTCTATTGCAATTGTAACCATTATTATGATTGTTATATTACATGAACGATATTATATATTAGGTCTACCGAAAAATTATGTCAGTTTAAACAAACATTAGTTCAATTTTTCGTCACTAGGGGTAAGGCCCCACTTCTTAAAATGGAATATACAAATTGCCACCATGTTGGCAAGAGTTCAAAAGTAATTCAATTAATTAATTGTTCAAATTAGGAATAATTTATTATTTTATTTTATTTTATTTGAAAAATGAATAAAATTTTTAAGTAGACTTAATATATAGTTTATAAAAACTTATATTTGTGAATGTTCATATTTATTTAGATCCGTAAATCATTAATTGCACGTTCTAAAGTTTCCCTAATACAAAATTATTTTCTTTCTAATTTTTTTCTGTCGTTCTAATTTTTATTGATAATATGTTTATTGTATTGTTTATTATATTCATTCTTTAAGATTAATTTTCAATTTCTTGCCACGAATTCTTTTGCGATATTTTTTCAAAAGCGCATTAATAATTGACTCTATTTTGATTCATCCTCGATTTTACAATCTATCAAAGAACAATATTCAAAAATCGTAAACTAATATTAAATAAAAACATTCACAATCTGTAAAATAGTTAAACAATGCATAATGTCGTACAAAGTTATCAGTTTCTCATTCGCTCGACTAAACTCGTGAAGGGTGGGGGAGGAGGGGGAGAGCCGAGTTTACCCGAATGGAACGTTTTACATTGAAACACGACGAATCAGATTTCATTCTCATTGTCCCTAACATAAAAATGTCTACTCGATGAAATGCCTAAAGAAGTTTTCACTATATTTATTTGTGATTTTATTGTAAAGAACTTATGTAAGGTTTTATAGATCAGTACAGTCCGGCCAAGTACTATAATGAGTACAGGCCAGCACATAGACAAGAAGAAAGATGGATGCACTTGCTCCGCCTATCCCCACTTCTCAAAGCCCAATAAGAAAAAATAGAAATGTTTGAAACATATCCTAGTAGCACAAAATATTGAAAAAATATTGAATACATGTGTATTTAATATTTTGTGCTACTAGGGTAGTTGTATGATTCGAAATTTACAATTTTATGATCAATCGAAAATAAAAAAAAATAAAAAGAAATTAAAAGCACTTGAATATCTAAGCCAATGTTATTATCCTACTTCGTTATCTTCCTATTTATTATATTTATAGTATTAATAAAAATGTAATCCTTTCTATCAATAAAAAAAAATATCTATGATTAAAAGTTTGCATCAAGCAACGTTTCCCAATCAATCACACAGATCCATTATATAAAAATATCTTCAATTTGAAATAAATTTATCCCTCATACATATTTCCCTTAAATGATGAAATGGTATTAGGATTAATAAAAAAGAAAAAAAAAAGAAAACATTGACATACCTGAGGCGAAGAAGAACTTCGCCTAAGTTCGGTGGTCTTGACTCTTAATCCACTTGCTGATTGAGTATTATTACCACTGGCAATATTACTACTACTACTACTGCTGCTACTTCCGGCATTAGTTATAGCAACCAAAATAGGTTCTTCGCAAACAGATACATCTTTCATATCCTCTTCAGTTTTAACGATCGGTGCTGGTTCGACAACTATAGAAGGACTGGTAGTCCTTCCGGGAAATTCAGGATTTGAATGTTGCCTTTGTATCAAATAATTGCTGCCACTTGTACTTGATTGTTGACTGGACAAAAGTGGATGTGAATGTTGTTTCGTCAAATAGGACGGCTGAGGTACGCTCAACAAATTAGTTGGCGTTGTTACTGTTAAAAGATTCGATTGTGTGACCAATATAGAAGGTGGCGATGAACTCCTGGTTTCTTCCCAGGTACGAGGCGACGACTGTTGAGGTACGTTCAATGTTTGTGCCGTCAAGTGAATGGACGAGGAAACGATGTGGGGTGAATTTGGGTCGTTGTCCGGAGACAAATGGGATGGTTCCTTCTTCACTCTTGGCTGACGCATCAATAGACGACCTCTCTTTGAACCACCCATTTTATACTGAAGAGCTGAAATAACATTTGTTTGTCTTTAACACGTCAGACATGTAAACAACATTCGTACCATTATTATATTATAACGGTATATACATATATATATTGCAAATTTCAATAGTTTACGATGTCTTTTATAACGTTTCCTTTTTATTGTTTTTTTTTCTTTTCTTTACTTTTTTCCCATAGATATATATAAAAAAAAAAGGTATATTTTTATTTTTGCAATTTTCTATTCGTTCAAGATATTTATATACATTATACTATAAATCATGCTTATTTAAATATGTGTGAACAATTATAATAATAATAATAATAATAATAATAATAATAATAATAATAATAATAATAATAATAATAATAATAATAATGTTATTATAATGATAAAGATTATTAAAATTTTTACATAATAATTTGTAATGTTTTAATGATAATCGTGCAAAATGATTCGACAAATTTAATTGAATTGTTTCGCAAAGGTAAACATTGTTACTCTGTAACAATAATATGACGAATGACGATAATGATACATGAAATTAATAAGATAATTCGATTTATAAGCTTTATCATATATTAAAATTTCGATAATTATATATATATATACTATATATATATAATTATTATACAAACAAGATCAATGTTTGTTTCTCTTACATACTTATCGTTATGTGTTAAAACTTGTGAATGTAAATATAGTTTTTTTTTTGTTCTTTTCTTACTTAATGTAGTTTATTAAATGTGTTATACATAACATTGACACATTAAACTCGATTTTGTCAATTTTTGTTTAAGCCTTATAACGTTCATTCGAGAACTAGATTTTGTCTTAATTACGTCGTACGTTCGCCGCTACGTTAATGAGAAATACGCGCGATATATATAACAGATTTTTTTATTTTATTTTATTTTACTTTACTTTATTTTACTTTATTTTACTTTATACTTTACTTTATACTTTACTTATTTTATTTTATTTTACTTAATTTTACTTAATTTTATTTTATTTTATATTATATTATTTTATTTTGTTTTATTTTATTTGACTTTATTTTATTTTATACGTATCTCGCTTTCATTTTTGGTATTTCGAATTAAACGGAATATTGAAAAAGAAAAACAAAAGTCCGAATTATTATTTTCTTCTTGATAAAATATAAATAAAACAAAAAAAAAACAAAAACAAAAAAGGAAGAGAAATAAAAATTGGATTAACAATAAAATTAAAATAAAACTTAAAGTTAAAATAATAATAATAATAATAACAATAATGATAATATTAATAACAATAATGATGATAATAATAATAATGATTAGAAAAGAAAAGAAGAAAAATAATAAGAAAAAATCGGAAATTCAGTCCTATTTGCAAGATCTGTTGTGAATATACTCATTTTTATTCATTCGTTATTAATTTCTTATATGTCAGTGTGTATAATGCGTGTAAATGCTTATAATTAGTTATAATTAGCAGCTAACATTTGTAATGATTAATTCTGATTACTTTTTTTTTTCTCTTTTTTTTTTTTTTTCGTTACTCTAAACAATTCTTCTTCGCCGTTACATTCTCGTTCCTTCGATAATTAATTAAAATTAATCAAATACGAAAATTCTCTACTCGCATCTCTTATCCCTTTCATCTCTCTGCTTATTCCTTTTTTTTTTGTTCTCATTTAAATTACAAAATAATTAATACTTACATCAGAAGAAATACTTTTTTTTTTATATATATATATTTATATCTCTCAGAAATATTAAAATCTCTCTTTTTTTTTTTTTTTGTTAAACTATATTTGCACATTCAATACATGCATTTATTCATCCGTAACTTTGGTAAATCAGCTGAAGTGTATGCATGAAATTCCACTGTTAACGGTAAAAAAAAATAATAATAAATAAATTACACCCTTCCCCGTCCTCTTCCCACAATTTTGAACCGATAAAATGACAAAAAAAAAGTTTAATACACGCGTCATACGTGTATATATTTACATATGTTCATATATGTATACGTATATGTTTGAAAAAAAAAAAAACAAACAAACAAACAAATAAAATAAAATGCAAAATTTCATTGAATTATTTAGTATAACAATATTTTTTGATATTTAACGTTTCATTTCGACAAATTTATAATATCATGAGATCTCTCGTTACGTTTTTTTCTTTTCCTTTCTTTATCCATTTCAAAAGAATAAATTAATTATAGACTTGTAAAAAAAAATCAAATTATAATCATCGAAATACATTTTCAATTTGATAATACTTTCGTTATTATATGAATCATCGGTTTATATATTTTATTGTTGCATTTNCAATATTTTTTGATATTTAACGTTTCATTTCGACAAATTTATAATATCATGAGATCTCTCGTTACGTTTTTTTCTTTTCCTTTCTTTATCCATTTAAAAAAAAAAAAAAAAAAGATGGAATTAAAAATCAAATTATAATCATCGAAATACATTTTCAATTTGATAATACTTTCGTTATTATATGAATCATCGGTTTATATATTTTATTGTTGCATTTAATCTAATATTAAATGACGTATACACACATACATAAACACGAAGAGGAAACATATTAATAGAAAAAACAAATTGTGATAATATCTTTGATATTTTAAACCGTTTACCATGAATGTGTGATGATATTTAAAATGTTAATTATTAAACACACAATTAATAATCCAGCACAATCGAATAATCGTAAACGATACTATTGCATACTGATAGTATAATATAATTTATTTGTTATTATATCATTTGTATATACTCTATACCGAAAATTATATATCTTAATAATGAAAGATAAACCGTTGTAACATTTTTATTTCCTTTTTTTTTTTTTGTTGTTTTTTGAATTTTGCTATTTAAAACAAATAACGAAAATTAAAATATTATAATACATATATTATAAGTATTCGTGCATATAATTTATAATTTTTGTTAAATGTAATGAATTTGTGCAAATACAGACACGATCAATTTTGTTTCATCAAATTGAATATTGCCACTTTTTTTTTCTACGTTACTTATTTCATTTTCATTTTGTTGTTCTTATTGTGTTCGCTGCGTGGTATACATATACAAAAAATTATTGATGGTAATATATAAGTCATACTCTAAAAATGGTGTTGTAACAGAATAATACAATTATCGATAATAATGCTTTTTTATATTTGTGTTTTCTTCTTTAACCCCCCACCTGCAGTTTTCTTTTCTTCTTTTTCTTTTCATCGTCATCTTCTGTTTTTTTTATTTTTTTTATTTTTCAACTACATTCAACACTATTATTATTCCAACTCTACAACTTAAATTTCAAGACCTTTATAAAGACATAATATATGTATATATATATATATATATATATATATTCTAAATAGTTAAAAACAAAACAAAAAAAAATATAAAAAAAAAATAAAGATTGTTACTCACTTTCTCTCTCTCTCTCTACCCTTCTCTATTTCTTTCTTTCTCTCTTTCTTCTAATTATATATATTTATAATATTTAAAAATTACAAATAATTTGTAATTTCATTAGAAATTTATCGATAAATTTCTACAAAAGTAGAGAATATTCGTTCGCAAATGTTTCTCCTTTCGTTTCTTTTTTTTTTTTTTTTCTTTTATCATTTTTCTTTTTTCCATATATATATATTATATATCACAATACTATCAAAACAACGCTAATTTTAATAATGAACGAATTACAAATAATAAATTATTCAATTTACAAATTTTTTTATCATCCGATTCTCACTCGTTAGTATCCTCCTTCTAGGAAGAAATATGATATTATTAGCCAATTAATTATTAATGAGATTTTCATTAGAGGCCCTCCTAATATAAAAAATCTTCTGTGTATACAAAGTATCATTGGATTGCACCAATCACAGGTAAAAATCCAATATTGTTTCGAGTGTACGAATATGCGACGAAAATCTTCTTTTTTAATTTTCGTCTTATCTTTGTTTTGTTTCTTTTGCTTCTACTTTTCTCTCTCTTTCTTTTTTTTTTTTTGTTTTTTTTTTTGCGATACAGTATCATTCATCGAGCTCTTGTTATAAATCGATAAATAATTTTCATGAATAAAATTCCGTTGATGACGTTAATCTAATGTCATCCGAGAAAAGCTTTTATCTCTTTATCTCTCTCTCTCTCTCTCTCTCTCTCTCCCTCTCTCTCTCTCTCATAATATTTATACATACAAGTAATAATCCGATCGTGATTCAGCTCACATGGCATTATAATTAACTCCGTGTAAATTAATTGGCATGGTAGTACTTGGTAATGCATAGTCCGTATGCCTGCTATCAATGTAACCGCTTAACATGGTATGAGGACTATGAGTGGTTAACATAGTATGAGTGCTATGAGTATTGTGTGTACTGTGGGGAGTCGATGGTGGCCCCATGGGAGTTGGACTTTGCGAATTTACAGGTTGGGCCGATTGTGCAGGCGGTGGTGATGAATTAACTTCTTGTTTCACTCTTGATTTTAAGCTAGGTCGATTATTTGGATAACCACGTTTCTTGTATTCAAGCCAAAGTGTTCGATTATTTACACCGAACATTCTGGCAGCTTTGCAAAACCCTATACCACCGTATCGCACAGCATCGAGAGCTCTAATAAAGTTCTCATCAGCTTGTGGATTTGTAGATCTTTTTCTTTTAATAGCAGTTTGCGGACTGGCGCAAGGACTCTGGCAGTTACTCGGACATTGTGTTGACGATGGGGGTGGTCCCCCACCGCCTCCTCCACCGCCGCCGCCGCCACCTCCACCTCCGCCTCCACCACCTCCTCCACCACCACCACCACCACCACTCGACGAGGAAGATGATGTATGTTGTAACGACGAGGTCCCGTGCGATGATGAGTTTGGATAATTCGTCAGGGCACAACTGGAACCAGTGGTGCTGGTACCAGAGTACTGATCGCTGATCGTCGAAGAAGTTGTTATTTCAGGCGTTGTAAACGCTGATGACGCTTGGATCGACAGATTCGTTTGACACGAGGACAGAGCGAAACGTGGATATGTGTGCTCCATAATAGTCCATTGTAATCCTGTAGAACAGACCGATGTATTTTTGGTCAGAGCACAGGAAAATATTATCCCGATTTAAAAAAATAATTTTCTTTTTTTTTTCCTTTAGAAAATAATAATAAATTAAATATGTATATATACATATAGGATCAAAATCAGATATATATATATAGAGAGAGATTTATTAATAATTCTACTATAATCTTAACTAATATCATTTAGATCTTTCATCATTTCCTATCTTATTCATATATGTATTGGCAAATCCTTTAATATATATATATACATACATATATATATATATAATGTATTTTTTATAACGATATATGTGACGACTATATGTAAAATGCATTAAGTGAATGTTACGGTTCTATTAAAGATAATTATTGAAAATATGATTTAATGTGAAGAGTAAAAAAATCATATAATTCATATAAATGATAATGTATGTGTGTATATATGTAATAATAAAATTGGATTAATAATTTTTACCAAAGAAAAATATATCATTTATCTTCACCCAACATAATTAAAAAAAAAAAAGAAATAATAATAATAGTAATAGTAATAGTAATAGTAATAGTAATAGTAATAATAATAATAATAATAATAATAATAATAATAATAATAATAATAATAATAATAATAATAATATTAATAATAGTAATAATA
>NW_015149038.1:456109-506532 GCF_001465965.1 Polistes dominula | reverse complement strand
AATAACAATAGTTATAATATGTATCAGTGGTTTCATATGTTAACAAAATCTGTAATATGCAAAAGTATTTTTACAAGATTCCGAGTATCAATTTTCCCATGCGTATTTTCTGTTTCATTAGCATGCATATATATATAGTTAGATTTAAAGAATTGTATAAAGAATAGTAACAGTCCCTATATGTATATACTTGAGAGAAATCATTTGTTAGTACTGTTTCGTGTCTTCTTGATCAAATTATTTTTTTATGACCTAATCATATATACGTCTTTATACCTTTCTCTTATTATGTTGTATAAAAGMAAGAATTTGAACAATCATATTAATTTATCTTTTTGTGTGCTAAATATTCTYAAATRAAAAAGTATACTAAATATTAAATTCCAATAGGATTTAGAAARTGATCATTAACTATATTACGATACATGCATTATATATAAATGAATGAAGAAATAAAGAATAGTYTCAATATTTRAATTTTCCTTCTTACACYTATTTCTATTCTATCTAAATAAAATCTGCTATTTTCTATTTTTAATATTAACCTGAAATATATACTTKKKRTATWTWWAAAAAAAWWWWAAAAAAAAATAATCATGAATTTTTAATATTAATCTTACCTTGATGTGCTGGTGGTTGAGAAGAAACAGAACTTTGTGGTACATTTCCACTAGATTGTTGATTCACATTTTGTATTGTACCATCACTTTGTGCTGGCATTGTTGTAGAACTATTTTCCATATTACTCATCTATAATACATTATTAAGAATCTATATTAGAACCATAGGTCCTATTAACTATTTAAAAAAAAAAGTACTTTTTACCAGTACGCTTACTATTGATATTTTATCCTCATCGATACTTCCTTGTAATTCTGTACTGGTATTTATTGGTTGCCTTACATTTTCATCGCTTTCTGGCGATACTATCAATGGTTCTGGCTTAACTATATTAGTAGCGACCAATGTAATCTCATTAATTTCTTCTGTTTTATCACCAGATCCAGATGTGGATCCTGTTGACGTTTTTYTTAATCTTTTTCGTCTGAATGATGGAGAAAGAGGAGATGGACTAGGAGAACAAGATTTTCCACGATCTGCAGCTCCTTGTTCACTACTACTACTTGGCCTTTTAGTTAATGAAGCTATATGCATTTCAGCAAGACCTTTGATCTTCAAACTTTCTGCAGTCTATAAGAAAATATCAAAATAATATCTCACTATTATCAATAAGTGTTAAAACATTTCATAATTGCTATTGATACTTACTTTAATAATYGATGGTAATTGATCTTGAGAAATGTTAACTTCTCCATAATACATAAAATCTACCATGATTTTGAGATCGGAAAATTTAACATCTTTGAGTATAACGATTGGATGTTGACATGGATTAAYTGTGAATAACGATTGGAAGTATGTACTGCATGCTGAYAGTACAACTTTATGAGCTTGAAGATGTCTGYCTTCTGCTGCTAGTGTAACATCCACTAATGTTTCACTACTTAATAAATTTGAAAATACAGAAATGAAATTTGGTTGATGATTGTTCCATCGCAAACAAAACTGTTGCATGGACATCTTGATATCAACTTATAGCACCTTTATCAATATTTTACTGAAAGAAAACAAATAAAATATTTATTAATGCAAGCATTAAGAGTAATACGTAGATCATATATATATTTCAATAATATTAGTAATAATATATACMAAAAAAAATAAGAAGTGATTTAAATTAGAATAATATCTTGATAATTTAATAAATACATAATAATATACAAATATTATTAATCAAAAAGAAAAATACATACACACATATATATATATATATAGTTATAACAAAATGTGTGTCATTACTGTCAAAATGACAAAATAATTTGTTAAAATTAAGAAAAGAAAAAAAAAAGAAGAAAGAGTTAATTCTTAGAATAAATTTGACATTGTGCTTACAGAGGATATGTTACTGTGGCTCCATAATAAATACAGATTTGATGCGATGATGTATGATGGGAGATAAATAACACTACGTGTATTACTTCGTTCCAATACCGAAAGTGAGTTGGTCGGGAGTGAAAACACTGTCGCGTAACTTTCACAGTATTGGAGAAAAAAAATACTAATCGCACGGTAGAGGAAACTACTTCGATAGCACCTGCGTCTATGTTTTAAAAGGAAAGAAAAACAAAACAAAATAAAACAAAATATAATAATATATAGAATAGGAGAGGGAGGGGGAGAGAGAGATATATATATGAACGAGCGGTCAATTCTACTCCAAACCACGAATCCTATAAAATTTTCCACAAAACAGACTAAGCGATGACGCTTGTGTAATGCACAAATGACGTCATAGGGGAACAATTACGACGCTGACAAAATGGATGTATTTATTGTCAAAATCTGTCACAACAAATGTTACAATAGCTTAAAACTTTTCGCGGAACTAGCAAATACGAAAGATCTTATCAACGTGCGTCCTTATAAAATCTAACTTGATCAATATAGCGGTCAGATAAAAGCGACACCTAGTGAGGATCTGTCAAGTAAAAATGCGTACAACTTTTAAAATGATCTTTACCTTTTTATCATTCTTTTTCGATAAATATACAATAAAGAAAAGTATAAATAAATAAATTTATACATATTAATTAAAATAATAAAGCTAATATATTTTTTCTTCAATTAATATGACCTCGAAAAAATTCGTAATTAATTTTATTATTAAAATAAATTAACAAAAAGAGGTTATTTCTTTATTATATCGTTTAAAATAAGATAAAATATTTTATCTATATTTTTAATATAAATAATTTAAACATATGTTTCGAATTAAATACACGAACACACACAAGCACACACAAGCACGCATGCACACGTCATACACATATACATACACACCCACATCACCTACACTATCTATATATATACATATATATATATATATATATATAGAAATATATTATATATATATATATAAATATATATAAATATGTCGGCGGTGTATCTTAACAAGCGTATCATAGTAATCTATAACTTATATTAAATAAATTTTTTTATTGATACGAGAATAAGGTAAATTATATATGTACACACGTACAAAAAGATGAAATAGCTTAAAAATTAGACAATACTTCTAATTAATAATAATAATTTTGTACGTATGTATTTAGTATGAATAATCCGTAAAGCTAACAAATAATAAGATATTAAACGACGTAAAAAAATTATGACACTCACCTCAGAACGTTAGCACAATGGCTGCCTTTATGGCGCGCAAATGATGAAGCGCGGGGGCGGAGTGTCGAGAGATGCTCATAAATTGATTGGCTATTTCAGTTAACCGCGATATCACGTAATTGGACATATTTTTGGAACAATGAAATCAATTTTATAATCCTTTCATTTCGTTAATAATTATCATTAAATTTTACTAATAAATTATTTATAATCTATTAATTAATATTATCTGCATGATTAGTATCCTTTAAATTTGATATTCTATTGTTCATTACTGTTTAATATTCTTTTAATGAACAATAATTTTTTATTAGAATTTAAAATCGATAATTTTTTTTTTCTTTATTTTTCTTTGTTAATTTATATACTCATTAAATATTCTATACATTTAATATTTATGAAATAACTTATCTGAAAGATAAATAATTATTATACATTGATGGGTTGAAAAGTTTTGAGTCTAACATAGAAACTATTTGGTTTTTCTCAAACTTGCTTTTATTTCTCAACATAGTCTCAAAACTTTTCAACCCACTTTTTTTATTATTGTGAAGAAGAGATAAGTTCGAACAATTGAAATGATTCATATTTATTGAAATTATAAGATAATTTGCATTAGAATGTATACTTCATATAGAATAGAGTATACTGCATTAGGCTATGTGAGTATATTTGAATAATATAGCAACATACTCTTTCTTTCTCTCTTTCTCTTTCCCTTTCTCCCCCTATAAATAAATATAATGCAACATCGATCTCATTATCAGTATAAAAAAGAAATACAGAAAATACATACATCAGAAGTTATTTGTTTTTTTTTTTTCTTTAAATATATTCGTGCAAGTTATTTAAGATTTAAATGTAATATCTTTCATCTTTTTTTTTTTTTTTTAATCTTTCTTTCTTTTTCTCTTGCATATATTTATTCCAGGTAACCAAGATCAGAACGAGCTGAAATTTGTAGTTTAAATCACATGAAACTTGTACACAGTTTGCTTTATACATTGGTCCTACTTTTGGCTATTCGAGAGTGCTATTTAGAGTATTTCATTAACTTGCAGAGAATTTACAAGTTATTTTTTAATAAATATTAGCAGAAGGTTTTCTCTCTTTCTCTCTCTTTTCTTTATTTTCCTTTTTTGTTCTCTAGAATCATACTTTTGAAGAGAAAACCTTTTTACTGAGTATTCTTTATACACATTAAGCAGAAACATCGTCAAATTTTTTTCTCAAAATAAATTAGGACATTAATTGTTACAATTTTTTTCAAATAAAAATTATACATACAAATTGTACGTATAATAAGAATTATCAATATCCTATATATATATTTATATATAGTTATGCATCTATAATACTAAACACAAAGTATCAAAGAATAGCACGTCTTTGCTCACATTGAAAATACAAACAATTAGAAACAGACATTTAAATCTCAAATTTAATTGGAAATGGACCCTTGATTCGGGGTTGTACTTAATTCTACATAACAATGTTATATTTTGTCTCTTTAAAATTCATGATTAACAAGGTAATATTCTTAATTTCTTTTGTTTTCTTTTCCCTTATTTCTTTTTTCTTCTTTTTTTTTTTTTGTCTTTAATATTATATCTACATTTTTTGTAAATGCAATCTAAAAAAAGTAGATAGCATTTTAAAAAAATTCACAATATCAGCTATTTTAAGTTTGTGTCGATTAAAAGTCTTTAAAAAAGCGTACTTAACAATTCTTGTACCTCATTTAAATAAATGGAAAGACTTAAAAATCACATATAAAATATTTTGTCATCATGACTTTCTTTACATTGTGCAAATAAACATTTACTATAAATTATGCGTCTCTATCAATAATCAATCAAGACATTGAGAATAAATTAAAACATTGTATAAAGTATTAATTAACTAGGCTTTCACTTGTAAGCCGTGGCTTATTATTAATCAAAGTATATAAGGCTCTTATCTCATTCTCCATTAAATTAGGTGGTCCAAATAAAAAATCTCTTTGAGTGTACGGATTTTGTAATAAATCCTGCATACTCTCAGGTGTAAGCACCAAAGAATCTAAAGAAGATTGGGTAATGTTTAATTTTCTAGCCAATATTCCAGTAATGTGAACATCATCGATCCAGAAATATGGTTCTTTTTGAGCTTCTCGATACAGTATGAATACTATGTCAGGAGAATATAAAATAGCCCATCCAGCGCAATATATTGGATAATGTCTGCCAGGATATTCTCGTGGAGAAACTCTCCACTTTGATCGCCAAGATCTTTTAACTACAGCTGCTGATTTAAGATCGCATAGAATCAAACGTCTAGCACCCCATGGTGAGAGCGTATGCATTATAAAGTCCAGCATAGCAGGAATATGAACAAAAACATCATCATCTAGCTTTAATATATATTTGGCACCTGAGGAACATATTAAAATATATTAAAAATTATAAAAGTTATTTATATATATATATATATATATATATATATATATTAATAATAAATAATATTATTTACTTGGACAATGATATGTAGCCCACTTCAATGCCATAACATGCTTATAGGTCATGTTTCTGTAGACATCAAGAAAGTTTCCTTGTATCAAATCTTGATATTTGTTATTTTCTTCTTCCAATTCTTCTTGATATTCTTCAGAAAACCCAACAAGGAACAACAATATTATGTCGGATGATTTCTGTCCCCATGTTTCCCGTACTACATTTCTTTTAGGAAAATTAGCTGGCGCTGAGTGAATCAACAAAAGCAACAATGGTTGCGTCTTGTTACAAGGATCATGATTAATTATAAATTTGAAATCCTTTACATCGATTAAAGTGGATTTGTCATCGGACGGAAGCTGGCTTAACGAATAAGGTGAAGAAGGTGGTGTAAGATTTCCAGGTAGAATAAGTATGTATCCTGGAGCCGATGCACTGTTTGAGTAAGGATTCAGTGATCCTGAACTTTCTATATAAAACCATAAGGAAATGCATCCTGTAAGTGCCAAAGCGACCATAAAGATCAGGGTGCATGGCGACGAACCAGGAGCATGAAGCAACCGCTTTTCCAGCATGCTAATGATGCCCTTTCATCATATATATTATACTCTGCCTGAAACATAATAATTATATGATACATTCAAATATTATAATATATCACATATACTTAATTTATTTACCAATCAAAAGAAATCATTTATATATAATATAGACATATTAATAAGAAAAAGGTCTTTCGTTGCAATAATTTATCTATAAAATGATATATATGTATATATAATCTACAATACATAATTATTGTATTTTTATATCTTACATAGATGCAAATACTCTTAGGAGACCAATTTTCTTATTAGTTATGTTAAATTTGACTTTTCTTCTAATAAAATACTTTTCTGCAATAATTGTTTTAAATTGACATTGAGATTATGAATAGTCCTGTGATTTATATGTATATACTAATTTATATAAATTTCTTTTTTTTTTTTTTTAATGTATTTTAATATATTTAATAAAAATCTTACTGTTAAAATTCTAATAAAATTATTTATAAGGGTGTGTACTGTATTATTGTTGACGTGCATCTTATTACTGTAATTAGAGGAATGATTATTACACAATTACACACTTGTGATAAATTCATTAGCAATACTTATTGTTGACAATTCGATCTACGAAACACATGTTATGTAATTCGATTTCACTTAAATAATGATAACGCGTTAAAAAATTATGACATGGAATTACACACGAAATTATTTTACAATGTCACATAAATTTCAAATATTAGCGCTGTTTACCTCCTCTAGTTTCTTTAACGTAGTTAATATGAGTTTGAAAACGTATATATATATATATATATACACACACCACACACACCCTTCGCAACCAACAATAAAAGTATTCAATTGTTTTTAAATAACTATATAATAATGTATATTTAATTGAAAACGTTCAATTCTTCTTGGTAAAATATTAGGAACGTTTTCTACTTGAAACGCAATAGCTTTTCTTTCCAATTTATTTTTAGCCACGTCAATGTTTTAACCGTTCGATATTAATGTAAAGACGACGATACTGAACTTGCAAAATTTTTAAATAATTAATATTAATTATGTAATAGATCAAGGTACACAAATTTTTGACGTGTTTATACGAATATAAAAAAAAAAAGCTAACAAAAATTAGGAAAGAAAAAAAAATCAAGATAGAACAAATGTCAAATTCTAATTAATATTACAAATGAATTAATAATAACGAATTTAACATTAAGATGTATAAAAACAAAAAAACGCACCAATATACCACTTAGAAAGATTATATGAAAGGTTGCATATATAATGTAATTGTCAAATAAAAAAAGATACATAAAAAGTAAATAGAATTAAATAGAATAAAAATAAATGGAAGGACAAAATATGTGTAATATTAACCTACCTGAGACACAGACAATTCGTCGGATTTTTTAATATCCACGATAAATATATACGTATTTTATCTATGTTCATATGATAACACAATCGATTTTGATAGGGCTAATAGAATACGCGTTCCCCAAAAAATATATTTAAGGTTAAATTATGTATGCATCTCGTGACGCAGACAATACGTAGCAGGGAATCTTACATATCTCTCTCTTACTTTCTCACGATATACTGATCGAAGAAAAAGAAAACTTTAGGAAAATGAATTCCGTGGTTGTATTTTCGTCGATATCCCGTTTAATATAACACCGAACAAGATAAATAATGTTTTTTTTATTTTTTACTTTCCTTCGAGATGTTCTTTATTTCAATCGTATCATTTTTTTTTCTTTCTTACACCCCTCATTTTTACACCCCCACTTTGTGTTATAATTTTATTTATTTGTTCAACCACGCATAATATTCTATTTCGTTTCACTTTATGGGATCACGTATGAAATGAGATGAAATTTAATAGAAATTTTCGTTTCGACGCCAATAGTCATGAACTAAATAAAATACTTTAGTGTTACTTTCAAGAAAAAGAAATATATATATATATATATCATATGCATATTATATATACATATATACATATATACAAAGGATAATTCAAATATTTTGTTGAAAAACGAAATGTTATACGTCTAATAAAAACATAAACAAAACGTTTAAATAGAAATATATATTTTTGTAAAAACGTTCATTTTGACGTGAATATATATACATGTAATTTTGTTTATTTCTGTTATCAACAATAAGAATGTTGACATTCCATTGTAAATAATCATTAAGTACTTGCTATAATTGCACGGATCAATAGTTACATTAATCGTTATTAGTAATTTTTTTAACTAGTTTGATAGCGATTCAATTTTAAAGATAAGAAGACATTTCATTTGTTTATTCTTGATAAAAATAATTTACAAGAGGAAGATAATATACATATTATTTGAATTTCCCGGGTAACAATGGTGTTTCGTCAGCGTCCACGCAAGGTGGCGGTAGTTAATATCCTACGCTTATCGAATATGTGGGAGAAGGTTTAGGCGTTTACGGGAGCGAAGCCGCGATAGTCGTTAAAGCGCATGCTCCCAAAGGTTTATTATCTTCTTTCTGTTCAAGTGTCATTTCATTGCGTACAGTGCAGTCTATAAAACAGAATGCGTTCCCAGTGGATCTCGAGTTTCCTATCACTTATCGTCATTCGTAGCGTATAAACATAACATAGCGCGGTCATTAACTTAAAAATTGTGTTTACGTAGGTACGGTGAGGCTTGAGAAGCCGATAATTCACCTTGAAAATGGTCGTTTTTCGATTGTAAAGAGAGCGTCGATACGTTTCCTAAGTCTTTTACTCCTGTTTATTCCTATTCTTGTGGAATTACAATCGCAAAATGTCATGCAGTTACGCGGACGGATTGTCGCCTTACGAAAACAAAGGGATTCTGGGTTTAGAAGAGGTGAGTATCTTCTATTCTTTTTCTTTTCTTTTTTTTTTTTCAAATGTATTTTTCTTCGATATATAAACCGTTTCCTCTTTTCTTTTTGTCTTCTTCCTTTCTTATCTTATCCCTTTCTTTTCTTTTCTTTTCTTTTCTTTTCTTTCTTTCTTTCTTTCTTTCTTTCTTCCTTTCTTTCTTTTCTTTTTCTTTTAAATCCTTCTGTTCTCATTGGTGGGGAGAGACTTCTGGTACATGTATGTATTTACATATGTGCTATATATACATACATATGTACGCATACTATGTGTGTGCATACATATATGTATACCTATAGGTACATATGTATATATATATATACACATATCTATCTATCCATCCGTCTATCTATATATCTATCCATCTATCAGATAACCGAGTGCAATACTCTATACGAGATCTTTCACACGTAGAATTCGCTTTCAGAGATACGACACCGCAGAAACCCTTCGTATAAAGTGTGGACTCTTGGCGGAATGGATTCAAGGCGCTCGACATGTTGTCGTTCACACCGGAGCAGGAATCAGTACAGCTGCAGGCATTCCAGATTTTCGGTAATTATTATATACCCTTTCCCCCACCCCCTTCCATTTTTGTTTTGTTTTTATTTCCCCCACTACTTATCGCTTCTCCCCTCTCCTCTCCCACCACCCCCTATTCTTTTCTCTTTGTTGCATCGGCATTCGCGTTATTCGCATAACTACCTCCCCCTGTACCTGACTCTCTCTTTCTCACTCACTCTCTCACTCACTCACTCACTCACTCTCAATCTCTCTCTGTCTGCTGTTGTCCCTGCCATATATACACCCCCCATTTTGGAAAGGCGGCTAGCAACTCGAATGCGCTTTAATGTCGCGTCGCGTCTTTGTAACTGCGACTGCCTTGAGACAGAGATAGAGAAAGAATAAAAGGTGGGGGCGAAAGTATATATATACATATATATGTGTTATGTATATATATATATATATATATGTATATATAATGAAAACAAAACAAAAAGTACCTCTTCTCCCTCCACTCCTACCACTCCTCCCCACGCTAGGTGGTATATAACACGGTCCACTACTATATCGTATCGGCTTTTGTTTTCTTTTTTATTAATATACGAATACATATGTTAAAGAAAAAAGCGGGAAATATTTTATTTTGATAAACGTGTGGTATAGATATATGTATTTAAATAAATATAGAGAAATATATATTTTAAAAATTGATATCTCTTGGCAAAATTAATTCATATATGAATAAATTGATGATTACGAAATTTTAAAGTATTATGGCGGGAAATATTATATTGAGAAATATACGGTGTATTTTAATAATGTGTAGGACATTTTTAAAGTCGGTTTTAAATTAATAGAAAAGAAAGAAGATATTCTATTGAGATGTGAAATATATTTAAAAAAAATAATAATAAATTGTTTTATTATTTATTTAGAAAAAATGAATTTGCAAATAAATAAGTGAATGAGAGATGTATTATGTATTTATTGTAAAGTGATGGTGTGTTTAAAGAATGATAAATGAATTTTTTTGTTGTTTTATGTGTGAATTATATTAATTATTAATAATTAGAATGAATTAAGTTATCTAATGTTTTATTTGAAATTATTTCGTTTGAAAGGTAAGTTTTATATCTTTAGTTTTTATAATTCTTTCTTTTATTTCTTATTAATTATGTATATTTTATATTTTGTATAATTTTGAATTAGAGGAACAAACGGAGTATGGACATTGGAACAAAAGGGTTTAAGGCCTTCAATGAATATTTCTTTTGACGATGCTATACCAACAAGAACACACATGGCATTAAAAAAATTAATTGACTGCAGTAAGTATAAAAATGTATATGATATTTCATATCAACTAATTTCATTTATCAATTACGTTTCACTGAAATATAAATTTTCTTTTTATTTCAGAAAAAGTTAAATTTGTAATTAGCCAGAATATCGACGGATTGCACCTTAAGTCTGGTATTCAAAGACAAAATCTTGCTGAATTACATGGCAATATGTTTACAGAACAATGCGATAAATGTGGAAAGTTTGTAGTATATTAATAAAATTAAAAATGAATTTGACATTCAATTATCCATCTTTTGTATACATTTGTATTATTTAATTTGCAGACAATTTATCCGTAATTTTGCGAGCAAAAGTGTTGGTAAGAAATCTTTGGATACGGTATGCAGGTCTGAACAGATAGGTGGTCGTCCATGTCGTGGACGTATGCACGATACTATTCTGGATTGGGAACACAGTTTACCGGATAGTGATCTGACATTATCAGATTTGCATTCCAGGTATTTTATTAATAACACATAGAAATGTATTTTCGATTTTAAGTAGTTTTCCTATAAAGCACATTTATCACAAACATATATTTTATATCTCATGCTGATATAGCGTTGCTGATTTGAGTATTTGCTTGGGAACAACTTTGCAAATTATACCAAGTGGGAATCTTCCATTGTATACTAAAAAATATGGAGGGAGACTTGTAATATGCAATCTACAGCCTACCAAACATGTAAAAATAAATGATATATATATATGTATAAACTCATATGTAATTATTATAATAAATAGAAAACAACGTGTATTATTAAAATGATTCGATTTTAGGATAAGAAAGCAGATCTAATAATTAATGGAAATGTCGATGAAATAATCATAAGTGTTATGAAAAAATTGGGATTAGAAATTCCTGCATATGATATAAGCATGGATCCAACACGTAATCCTGATACAACATCTAAGGAAATGGATTGGACTATACCGACAAGCAGAATAAAAGAAATGAACGTATTATATAAAAAAGTTTGCAAACCTATGAGAAGAAAACGAAAAACATTTATGTATGAGAGAGAAAAGCCTGACCCTAAGCAAGAAACAAAGACAAGGAAGTTTACAATGAAACAAGAAATTAAAATGGAGGACAATGTAGATAGGATCCAAGGAATGCACAACAAACAAGACGATGACAGTATGCTTCTCAATGCTGTTAAAGTTGAGAAAAAAGGTATTGGAGATGTTGGATCTTGTACTTATTCTGTAGACAATGTATCGCAGCTTAATAATGCCGACATAATGGCTGAAACAGTGTAGCGTGATTTATTAGTAGATGATGATTATTACGCGTTTTAATATTTGTATTAATCTCTGTGTACGCCAACAGTATTTACGAGTGCTCATAGAATGGATGTTCATTGTATGCGGAGACTGTCTTACAGAGCTTCTGATTTATTATTTCTAGAAAAAGTCTTTCCACAAAATATAAGTTTTTAATTTATACTACGAGAATCTAACAAAAAAAGAAAAAAAAAAAAGAAAATAAAAGAAAAGAAAAAGAAACAAAAAACAAATATCTAAGAAAAAGAAGATAAAGAAAAAAATCATTTTTTACGAACCAATAAAACGCGCGAGTGCTTTCCAAATTGTAAATAAGGTCGTGATCTTCGAATTCATTTTCTCTTCCATTTTAATGAATTATTATTATTATTATTATTATTTTGATGATTATTATTATTATTATTACACTATCTCGTCAGCTTTTTACATCTATAACGCGTTTAAGCAAATATTATAAGTATACATTTTTTTCTCATAGTGTACTATATTCTCTCTCTTTCTCTCTCTCTCTCTCTCTTTGTCTCTCTCTTTCTCTCTTTACTCTATACGTGTTGTATATGCCAACGGCATAATTTACATTTCAAAAAAGTGACAAGGTTGTGCATATAAGTGAGTCAAGTTTTTGCATCTTTTCAAACAAATCTGGAAGATAGGGATCTTTTATTATTAAAGAAAAAAAGAAAAAAGATACGAGCGACGAGAAAAAAAGAAGAAAAAAAAAAGCTCACCATTTTATCGACGATAGGTAAAAAAGGATGGAAATCAAAGAAAAAAAAACGAACAAAAAATGAAAATAAATTAATAAATAATTAAAATAAAATAAAAGAGAAGATAAGAGAAAAAAAAAAAAAGAAGAAATAAAAAGATAAAAACTACAAAAAATCTCACGCTTGTTGACAGCATGTATTAAAAAACCGTGCACTCTGCAAGTAAAGAAAAAAAAAAAAATCTTGTAATATTTGTATGTAAATAGCGACCATTTGCTTTCATTTTTTCAATCGATATTCATTATTGATCAAATTATCGTCATGTGTCGATAATTAAATAAAGCTGTCATAAAAACTAATTTACCGTGTGTTGTTGTACAAATTTAAACGATTCCATAATTATACATACCTTATCCTATATAAGAAGTAGATTCCTTCATAATATCCTGATTCATATTCACATTATGAAATTTTTAAGAAACAATATTTACAATTGAAATTTAAAAAATTGGAAACAAAAAATAAAAAAACTGTAAAATTTGCCTCGATAAATATATTTCCTCTTATTGTTTTACATATTTCTTAATAATAATAATTATATTCGCGCGGGTGTTGTTATTTACTATAACTATATAATTATTATTATTATTATTATTACTATATTAATATTATATTTAATGGATATAATTAATATGCATGTTGTCAAAACGAGATCAAAGATGAAATATTATTAAAGTTTTACATATTATCTTTATCCCGAATTAACATTGATGAGAAATTCGCTTAATTAATAATAGTCAATACGTACACGTTGTTTCTATTATAAAATAATAAATACTATAAATTTAAGGATGAATCATGTGAATATTATATTGTATATGCAAGTTTACAGGTATATATATATATAAACAAAGAGATGTATAGAAGAGAACGATAAAGAGAATAATCTGTAGTGAGAATAGTATTGATGATGATATCAAGAAGAAACATACACACAAATATTAAAAGGTTTACGAAGAAAATAAAACTAGAGAATCTAGAGATAAAATAACAAGAAATAGGATTTCGTTTCTCTTCTATTTGGTTCTTCCATTCATTAAGTATATCTACTTAAGCCTAGAGAAGTGGGACTTGGTTAAATGTTAAACTAAGTCGTTATATTTGGTAAAGTTCTATGTAAATATCGTTTTTCTTTTTCATTGAGATAGAAAAACGTAATCACTTTGTAGCATTTGACTATGTGTATTTTATATATATATATATATATAATAATAATAATATATATATATATATAAATATACTATTCGCAAGTGAAATAAATTGAGCTATCTATACACAGTTAACTTTCTTATGCGATCAAATATTAAATAATTGTACACACACACACACAAACACACACTCTCATCTATTATTTTGTTTAATTAATGGTAAAGTTGTTGCTGCATTTTGTTAAACCAAGATTTGTTTAAAATGCTCGCATAAGAGAAGCATGCAAATTAAAATACATACATATATATATATATATAAGTATCAATATATATATATATATATATATGTATCAATATATATATATATATATGTATATATATAAATGTTTGATAATTTTCAAACACAGTCTCTATAAATTGTCAAGATATATAGAAAATATATCTTGAACGTTCATATCAATATTTTCACCAATTTCTGTGACTTCTTTTTCTTCTTTCATTTAATCGAGATTTTTACGTTTTATTTGTTTTTCTTTTTGTTTTAAATTTTGCGTTCATATATGAAGTATGTTATTCTTTAAGTTGGATTCAGTAATATTTATATCTATCATGAATTTTTGTTACATTGTCATTGTATACATGACAAAGTTGAATTTTTATTTGAAGTGAGATCCGTACACATATTGATTTATAAAAGATTATTTTTTTTTTTCAATTAACATTATTTACAAATAATAATAATAATAAATAAAAGAAGAGAAAATCATATTATCGAGTCTCGTTGTATTTCGTAAAGAACATTATTTTGTTTTTCTTTTTTCCATTATAAAATCAACTTAAAAGAAAAACATAAAAAAAAAAGAAAAATAATTTATATAAATGTATATACACAAATGTGATAAAATGAATCTAATTTAATGAAAAAAAGGAATTTTTTAATAATGTACATTTACGAGGAATTCATTTAGAATCTTACAAACAAATTAATTACTATTTTTGGTTATTTTCAAAACTAGCATTTGGGATTGCGATTTTTTGTTGTTGTCCTCTTATTATTCTTTTTTTTTCCTTTTTTTCTTATTTTTAAATTATTTTACACATAAGTAGATCTATTATACGTAAGATTAACATTAAAGTTATACATTTATTTGAAATTATACACATTTATATATATGCACATATATATATTTGTATATATGTGTATATATATTTACATAGTGTTGTTGTAATTCTTATTTGGAAATAATGTTTTTATTACGCGTTTATTATTGAAATTTTTCCTATTAATTATATAATTACAACTAAAGATCACTCGCTCGTAATTTGTCTAACGATCAATATCTGAGCTTTTTTTATTTTTTTTTATTTCGCTTTTTAATATGTATATATATATGATTAACGCTTCGAAGGAAAAAATATAAGGATACATTCCTCGTGAAAAAAATTATCTTATCCAGGTGTGTTATTTTTTTTTTCTATCTCACAATGACCAATGTACAAATTTATATTTTAATTATCAACGAATAAAAATGCGATTAATTAAATATAAATTTGACATTAAATAAAATACTTTTATTCTAAGGAACGAAATGATAGCACACATATGCAATAATAAAATAATAATCAACAAATATATTTTAACAATAATAATAATATATATTTTGAATTTATTACGCTTACTTTTAATAATGAGCACATTTCCCGTTTATATTTTATTTTTTTCTTTTAATTTGTATTAATCTAAAAATGACGAATTTTGTACAAATATTGAATAGAATTTAAATTGAAAAATATCCTATTATATTCTACGAAATAGTATTTTTAAATTAATATAAACATTGATATTATAATTATTTATTTGTTTTTTTTTTTATTCCCTATTCACAAATTTGTATAATATTATTGCATTGTAATTTGTCTTACCAATCCAAACTCAAGAATTACCGAATAATTTCTAAATAAATTTAATAAAATGTGCGCTATCATTTCGATCATATATTCAGTTTTTTCTTTTCTTTATTTTAATATAAAACTAACAATATGCGATCATTGTGATAAATTAAAAATAACAAACCTGTGGGTTTATATCGTTTTGACGAGGAATGTATTTTCTGTTGGTATATATTTGGTTTTTTTTTTTTTTATTTCATTGGATTTTACTTCTATATTATATTATTATGATTTTGTTTATTTACTAAAAGCTAATTAATATTACTATTAAAAAATATACACACATATTTATATATATGTAGAAAACGTTTATATGTATACTTATATATACATGTTAACCCATTCGCATCGATAAATTATTGATAATACATCATTAATATTATTAATATTAATTATAATCAAAAAACAAGATCTCTCAAAAAAAAGAAGAAACAAACACAAGATCTTTTATTTTATTTTTTTTTTTTTTATGCAAATAGTAACGATGTAACTTATACGGTCTGTAATTATTTGAATTTGATTATACATCGTTTTTTTTTTATCAAAATGCAAATGGGTTAATGAACAATTAAAACGTAGGATATACACTTTTGCGTAATTATACGAAATGCATGTATTATACGTATCGGAAAAATATGCACGTAGTTAAGTTGATTAGTAAAATTGAAGATAATAAAAAAAAAAAAAAATCAAAACAATATTCGATTCGAGATTTAGCAAAATGAAAACAACAAATTTAAAATGATAAAAAGTGGTGATATAAAAAATTTTTTATATCATAATTTTTTTTATGTCTTTGTTTATGTCTTTTTAAAATTGTAGGCATGAATGTATGCTAAAAAAAAAATCTTTTAATTATAAATTGGGATTGTTTTGTTGTAAATTTATAATTAAAAATTATAAAATTATTCAAATGCAAATTACACGTACGATATATTATAAATGAATGATATGAAAAAAAGCCACGCTTTTAAATTAAAAAAAAAAAAAAAAAAAAAAAAAAAAAAAAAAANAGAGCGTTTTGTCTTTACACACATATACACGCACAATTTGTACAATATTCGAAAAAAGAAAAATGATCAACTGAAATAGTATGCGATGTCAATTATTATTATTCTTTTTTTTAATTAAAAATCGATAAAAGTATACAATTTTATACAGATAAGGCACAATAATGGTGAATGAATATGAATTAAAAAAAAAAAAAAAAGAAACCAAAAAAATACAAGAAATAGAGACATAAACAAAGAAGAACGTCCTCAAATGAGATATGAATTGAGAAAAATTGATAATATTTTTTGGGGTTTTTTTTTTCTACTCATTTATTGTATATTTATAATGTATCGTCATATCGGACTTATGTATTTTTTTTATTTTTTTTTTTTTTGTAAGTTTTTTTGTTTTTTATTTTTGTTTCATTCTTGGCTACGTTGTACGCCTAACAATTTAGCAGCATCGTCCGGTGATGCTTGTAGCACTTTATCAATGAAACTTTTGTCGGGTATTCCTAATAGATTTGAGATCAAATCGTTATCTGTATTTTCGTTTGAATCATTGTTAATTGTATTATTATGAATTTGTGTGTTATTGGCGGCGGTAAGTTTTCCGGCAAATGTTGTTAATTTTTCATAACTATTGTATCTCATAAAACCACCGCCAGGTGCAGCATCACCGGTAGCAACAGACGATGAAATTCTATCTTGAATTCTTGAATTATTTATATTGGTGGCCATTAAAATTGGTGGTTGTTTCTGCGTGCGTGGTGTAATCGTTGGCGGTTGTGTTGGTGAATTTTCCTCGTCACCGCTGGTACAAACGTACATCGTTGAATCGACAGATTCGTGTTTTTTACGATGACGCAGCATACTGTGTTTCAATGTAAATCTACGAAGACAAATGTCACATGAGAATGGTCTTTCTCCTGTATGTGTTCTCATGTGACGACGTAGATCTTCGGCTGACCAAAATCGTCTCATACAAAAAGCACAGACTACCTGTTGACACAAATGAAAAAAACAAACATTTTTAATATATCATTTTATCAAAATTAATTGTTAAAAGTTAAATGATTCAATTTGCATTGGGATTTTCTATTTTTTAATTAAATATTTGTTAAATTTTCACAATTATTTCTAATCCCAATGCTTCCCATGAAAAAAAGAATTAATGTAAATAGGTCAAAAAAAAAACAAGTTGATACTAGTTTATCGACAAATTGTGAAAATTTTTTTGTAATATTACTTTCTGATTTTTAAATTTAACAAATTCTATCATTTGTATTCTATCCTTAGTCAATTACTCGATTAATAATCTGGAGGGAAAAGCCGAGTTCAAAAAGATCTGCAAAGAAAAAAGAAGAGAAGAAGAAAGAGGAAGAAATGGAGCAAATAAGGAACGCAAAGACAGAAGAGGAGATTTGGAAGTACATAAACAAGAGTAGGAAAAAGAAAGCACCAATAGGTGAAAAGATAACAAATGAGGAGTGGAGGAGACACTTCTGCAGCCTACTAGGACGGAAAGAAGAAAAGACGGAGGCAGCCAGAAGAAATCAATTAAGGAGTGAAGAGGAAGAAGAAGACCTGAAGGACGAAGAGATTGAAATGCAATTGAGGAAGCTGAAGAGAAAGAAGGCGGTGGCTCAAGACGGCATTCCGGGGGAAGCATGGAGGTTCTGTGAGGGAACGACGCCGTTAAAAGCGATGGAGATATTGAAAAGGATATGGAGGGGGAGGGTTTCCCGAGCGAGTGGAGAAAGGGCATTATAGTCCCGATTTTTAAAAAAGGAGAGGTAGAAGAAGCGAAGAATTATAGAGGGATATCGTTACTGGACACAGCCCAATTATAAATGTAAGTCTGAAGAAAAAGGACAGAGGAACACAGGGCCAACTGCAAACAACAAGATAGACGAAGCGAGGTACAACAGAAAGTATAAAAGGATAAGATCGGCCACAAGACCAGAATACCTCAACAGGTGTGGGAGAGGAGAAAACCAGAGATTAATAGCGAGGGCGAGATGTGGAAACCTAGAGGAGTGCAATAAGTATTGGCTAGATGAGCGCGAGAGGAGGTGTGGACTATGCGGCGTGGAGGTTGGGACATTGGGGCACCTGATGGAAGGTTGCACGAAGCTTGAAAGAACAGACCTGAAGGAAGAAGAAATTTTAGAGGGGAAAATGAACGAAAAGGTGGAGGGATGGTTGAGATATGTGGAGAAACAGAGGAGGATTTGCAGAGAACATGACAAAGGGAGAGGAAGAGAGACAGGCCTAGGGATGATGCAAGCAGGAGAAGCAATAAGGAATGAGTGGGATGGATGAATGAAGAGGAATGGAGAATGCAAAAATGTAAACAAAGTCACACCACATGGCTGTAAAACTGGGTTAAATAAAGATTATCTACTCGATTAATAAAGAAATGTTCTATATATAGTATATAGATAAAACAAAACTAGATAAAACTTACTTTTCTGTTACTGTAATCTGGATATCGTCCTTTTCTTTCCTCCCCATCGCTAGGATGTTGTTGTTGAGGAGGTGGTTGTTGTACTTGATGATCTTCCAACCCATCAATGTCCATATCCATAGCACCTTTTGCTACTAGCATCTCATAAGATTCATTATGATTGATCTTGATGTGTTCTAAACAATCGTTACGATCGGCAAATCCGCAATCACAAAGATGACACTTGAATGGTACATCATTAGGACCTGGTGATGATCTTGGTGAAGTTCTTCGTGATCTTGGTAATTCGTTATTGGACAAAGATGTTGTTGAATTATTGGAATTTTGTTTCTGAGTTTCGGACGGTGATGTCTGTTGCTGTTGCTGTTGCTGCTGTTGCTGCTGTTGTTGTTGTTGTTGTTGATCCGTATTATCCGATACGCTTGATGATCTACTCTCGTAATCGCTAAGATCATTGTTTTGTTGTTTGGATGACGGTAAAGGACTATTTTGTGTCTCGGTAGACGATGAAACTGATCTCGATTTATTTTTACGCGAATGTTTGGCCGAAAGATGTTTCTTCAAATTTCCCAAAGTTGAGAACGTTGAACTTGGACATTGATTACATTTGTATGGTCTTTCGGGAACATTTCTCATAGAAAATGCATTATTCAAATGAATAACTTCAGGTGATGATGAAGTTCTAGCTCTTCTTACTTTATAGGGATTAGTTTTGTGCTTTCTCAATAGGTGTCTATCGCAATTAGATTTGGTTGTAAACCAAAGTGAACAGTATACGCATTTAAATGGTTTTTGTCCAGTATGTGTAAGGATGTGTCTTCTTAGGGATGAACTCCATGGGAATGGTCGTTCGCAATAAGGACATATTACTCTGTTAGGTGCTAACGAATAAGCCGATTTCTTCTTCTTCTTTTTTTTCTTCTTCTTCTGTTTTGATGAAGCGTTGTTAAAATTTCCGGAATTAACTGAATCGGATTTATCATCGCTACCGGAATTATTGAAATCGCTGTTAGATGCGACTAAACCTTCTTCGTCGCTCAAATATTGAGATTGAAAATGTTGATATTGATGAGAAGCGTTGTCCAATAATTCTGAAACACTAGCAAGATCAGCAGTATTATCCTCTTGTCTGTCTTGAATGGTAGTATCATTGCTATGATCCATTTTAAAGGTTTGTCTTGAATTAGCATCCATAGAGGTTTCTTCTATTTTTTCATTGTGTTCGTTGCTAGAACTTTGGCCATTTTCATTGGTATTGTTATGTTCCTTAGATTGTTCGTTATTAAATAGATCAGTTGAATTTCTGTCTAATATTTCTTCCTTCATTACGACATCTTTGCTAGATTCGTTACCTTCTAATTGTCCTCTCAACAAACTCGTTGAACGTTGTTCACGAGATTCTTGCACCTCTTTATCAACGGGATCTTCATCAATGATTAATTCTTCATCGGTATCATTATCGTCCATTTTATTGGCTTTCAATTGTTGAGCCAAAATAGCATATTTCACTTGATCTGAAATCGAATGTCTACCAGTTGTTTCTATCGTCGTTGTTGATGGTTCACTTTTGGGTAATATGTTGGAATAAGATTGAGACAAAGATTGTGAATTAGAGTGTCCAGAATTTTTCAATATATTATTATGATTCGATGGTGGTCTACCTCTCGTTGAATGACCACCGCGTGGTCGTTGACTCCAAAATTCAGGATGCTGTTGTTTAATATGTCTTTCCATGTTACTTCGTAAAGTAAATTTAGCTGTACAATGTCCGCAAGAGAATGGTCGTTCAGTACGATATCTTCGTTGTTTTTGTTTAGGCATTAACACGCCATTCTTGATGATCATTTTAACCGAATTCGTAGAAGCCGAATTATTGTCAACCTTTTCACGTGGTGATATCGTCTTATTGGTCATCTTTGTATTAAGCAAATTGCTGTAATCATTTTGATCGGTTACAATTTGCGATGGTGGGGCATCGTTGGTTTGTGGAAATCCGCTAAAATTTGAATTTCCCGATGGATCAACCAAAGTACCACCGCTGGTTAATTGCAAACCCCTAGAAAATTCGCTGTGAATTCTGTCACTGATGTTTAAATCTTGTCCAAAAAAACGCGAATTAAATAAATATGGTGATAAAAGTCCGGTGTTAACGCCATTAGAAATTGTTCCCAAATTGCGATAAATCATTTGAGCACTGGCATAAAAATTTTGCAAAGTATTCGTTTGTGAATTTCCTTGAGAGATACCTGGCGAAGTAACCGGTGAGGTACCTTGGCTTGCTCGTAACAAAGCTTGAGTAAGCAATAATTGATTTGTAGAATCGTAAAATTCTCTATGATCGTTATTAGGATATTCGTTGGATCTTAATGATCCAGCAGCACCGTTTCTTTCCTTAGCTTTCTTACTCAAATCTAAAACGTCCATTGAAAGATCCAATGGTCCATCCTGATTTGAATTGACCGCATTAGACGTGTTAGACATTTTCTTCAAATTCATCGGACTAGCTTGGATTCTTTGGTGCATATCTGTTTCGTTATTAATGACTAGAGGAATACTTTCATTGGATGATCTTGATTCAAAATCATCATCAATCCTTCCACTTTGATCTTGAGACGTAGTAGTTTCTTCCATGGTTCTTGAAATAATACCGGAACCTGTTATGTTTGATCTAACGTAATTATCATTATTACTTTCGCAATGATTAACTATCATATTGCGAATAGAAGATGCCAATTCGGTGCTAGGTAATTTAGCTTCTTCTATTACTCTAATGTCACCTTTGGTATCAACCGGCATTGACAGATAACGTTGCTGTTGTTGTTGCAATTGTTGTTGTTGATGTATAGAATCTTCTCTGTCATTCGGATAGATCAAACTTTTTCTCGTCTCATCTTTCATCATTCTAGGAGAAGTACCAATATTATCATTGGTCGAGTCTTCGTTCGGATGATAAATCAAAACACTTTTGATATCTTCTCTGGTTAATTTACCATGACGATTTCTGACATGCCTCTCGCAATTAGCTTTAGTGGTAAAAGCGTAATTGCAGAGGGAACATTCGTATGGCCGATCACCGTTGTGAGATCTTAAATGTCTTACAAGTGTTGCCTTATCCGTGCTGGTATATGGACACATGTTGCATGGATATGGTACTCCTGGTCCTACACCCATATGAGCACGATTATGTCCTTTCAATGCCCTCAAATTAGGAAATATCGATGTGCACAATCTACATGGGAATTCTCCTTTTAATTTCATCTTCCTAAATTCGGCAGCAAATAAATCCTGTGCCTCTTCCTCGTGATACTCCGACGACATCGTTCCTGATGAACCAGAAGAAGAACCAACGCTCGAATTAAATTTAATATTATTTTCAGGTGTACTAGCATCCGAACGGGGAAAATTTTGTAAAATTGGACCGGAAGTAACCGACAAAATGCTTTCAATATCTGCTAAATCCTTTCCATCTTTGGCCTCGTTTAATGCAGCTTTATTGTGCAATTCGAGTCCCGCGAAAAAATCATCCCTCTGGGATTCCCCGTTATCTATCGGACTACATTGCAAACTTGGCCTACACTTACCACATTCATTTTGATGTTCTTTCATTGACTTGAAACAGGGAAATGCTCTTGAACATTTGCTGCATTGGAAGTTGGTACCTTCCCCGGATGCTGGTCGGTGTATCTCTTGCTCGCACACAGCCCTAGCAATAGTTGGGAATTTAGCCGATGTAAAATCAACAAATGTTAAATCTTGAAAGCCAACTACACACTCGTTGTTTGAATTTTTCGCGGGTATTTCAACGTCAGAAAAGTGTATCATGTGTCGATGTAAATTTAATACACGATGATTTTTGAATGAAATGTTACATTGTTCACACTTGACTGTAAATTCGGGATGATTCTGTTCCAAATGTGTTTCCAATAAACTGCTAGTCGCGAAATCTTGTCTATTACATACAGGACAATTGTAAGCTTTTTGTGTTTCCGTAGATATCCGTCTTATCTCTGTTCTAGAATTGTTCAATAATATTTTATGTCTACGCGGATTATCATCTTCTCTGGTAAACGACGGTGATTTACGTTTATTTGCTATTCTTTCTCTAATCATGAAATTTGGCGATGTACGTTTTGATATTTCATTATTGTTATGTTCTTCCATTTGTTGTCTTCTAGGTGAATTTTCCGAATCGTTGCTGGTACTTTCAGATTCCGTATAACTTTGTAACGGTGATCTTTCACCACGATGAGCACTTTTAACGTGTCTGTTCATATTACCGTTGGTTGTAAATGCAATGTCACAATATTTACACTTGAATGGTCTTTCACGAGAATGTACTAGCACATGACGATCCAATGAACTTGCCGAACTTAAGACTTTTTGGCATATAGCACAACAGTAATCCTCTTCACCACCGTAATCTGTACTCCTTGGTGAATTATGTTCACGAAGATGATTCGTCAAGTCGTGAGATGTTGGAAGTATTGACGGACAAGCTGGACACGGGTGTGTATTTTCAGGTAAATCGATCTGTAATTAAAATGATTCTTATTATTATTTATTCTTTATTATGATATAAATTATAGGTATTTTTTGTGTGTGTGAATATTCATTGGATTAATCATAAATGTACCGATGTTTCGTGATATTTTGATCTGATATTTTTATCAAATGCAAATTAAATGACTCGTTTATAAAAAAAAATGTTATATAAGATTTGTGCAATAATTATTTTTAACTGGTAAAATAATATTATTAATTAAAATTCTATTGGAAAGTTTACAAAACAAATTCGTTTTACGTTTGTAATATTAGATACTTTTTAATTCCTACGAATAATTTTTATTAATTATAGAATTATATATATAAAATTATTTATACTTTCTTATTTTTCTCTTTTATTTTTATTTTTTTTATGAAAAGTATATATTTTATTATATTAATAAAATTTGTAATATATATATATTTATTATATATTAACAAAAAATATATTTTAATTTTGTAATTTTAATTTTTATATTTTAATTAAAAATAAAAATAGAAATAGAAATAAATATGTATATATATTAAAAAAAAAAGAAAATAGATATTTACACTAGAAGTAGGTGATGCTGCATCTGCTTGCATCTCAGCTTGTTCCTCTTCCTGTTCCTGTACTGGATCTGGTTCGCTTTTAACAGTCACTAAAAAACAAAAACAACAAATCAAAATTAAAATCAAAATCCAAATCAAAAAGCAAAATCAAAAATCAATGAAATCAACGAAATGAATAATGAATTAATTTTTTATTTTTTTTTATTTAAGGAACAACAAACGCGTTGACTTTATCTGTTATCGAAACTTTTTAGAAAAAAAAAAAAAAAAAAAGAAAGAAAAGAAAAAATGTAACATTTTATCTGTTACTTCCTTCAAGAGAATGATTCAAAATCAAATTGAATATAGAAGTTAGTCAAAAGAGGATGTGGCAAAGAAGAACCGCAGATCCTCTCTCTCACTGTGTTATTTCATACGTAAAAGATGGGGAAGTATCAAAACTACGACACGGTTTTGTCTAAGTTTTTTCTTTTTTTTTCTTTTTCTTTAACGTTTGATCTTCGCAGGACAAGGAGGAAAACGGATGACATCCAATTCTTTCTTCCTGGTACTTTTTTTTTTTTATTATCTTTTTTCTATTCTTTTCTTTTTTTATACGATTTTATACATATAAAAAATCACTTCAAATGTTTTTATTATTTTATTTTTATTGAATATTTAATATTAATTAAAATTTTATATTATTTTCTAATAGGAGGAAAGGGGGAGAAGATAAAATTACATTTTATACATTTAGATAAGAAATAAAATTATCGATCGATCTGGATCTTCAGACGAAAGATTTGAGAGCTCGAAAAAATGTAAAATATAAAATTAAAATATTATATAAAATATAAACAATACAAAAAAATAATATATAAAATATAAAATGTAAAAAAAAAAAATATATAAAATGTAATTACAATAATATGTAAAATATATAAAAAAAATAAAATATATATAACATATAAAATGTAAAAAAAAAATATATATAAAATGTAATTACAATAATATGTAAAATATAAAAAAAAATAAAATATATATAAAATATAAAATATAATAAAAAAAAAATAAAAAAAAAATTATGGTAAATAAAATATAATAAAAAAAACATAAAATATAAAAAAAAATCTTCTATGTGCATTTTTTTTTATTAACAAATAAAAAAAAAACTTCGTTTTCAAAGAAAACAACGAAAAGAGATAATTTTATTTGTTTTGTGAAAATTGTCAAATATGATAGATAACGATTAAATTCGATCGACAAAATTTCGAGTACCACGAGATGAGAAAAAAAGGAAAAAGAAAAAAGAAAAAGGAAAAAATAAAAAAAACAAAAGCACCGGATTTACCGTCGGTGAGCTTCTTGTCGGAGTCAAAGAATTGAGTCTTATTGTTAAAAAGTATGTCACCGACAGGACACAAATCCTACGTGGTCCGGAAGCTATATATATATTTTTATGTGTGTGTGTGTGTGTGTATGTGTATTATATGTATATGTATAGGAAACCGAACCGCAGCTGAAGCCAAAAGTAAGATCGAAACTTTTATCAAAGTTTCTCGAACAACGACAAGTTATTTTTTTACTTTGCTACCGGAAGAGTTCGTGGTTTTTGTTTTTGTATTTTTTTTTTTTTTTTATTATTCTTCTTTTCCTTTTTTTTCTTCTCTTCTTCTTATTATTCTTCTTCTTCTTATTGTTCTATCTCTAATGATCTCAATGTTTATCACATTATCTATTAAAGATATCGAATTTTTCTCGTTTTTAGGTTGTATTTACAAAAATATATTATTATTATTATTATTGAAGAGTTTTGTGTGTGTCTTAAGAGATCATCATCATCATCCGGAATAAAAAAAGAAAAAAAAACGAAAAAAAAATGATCAATTTCGTCAATGTGATAAAAATCATTCTCATTTGGATAAAATACAGATAACAACTATCAATTATACGAAAAATAAAAAGAAGAATAAAAATTCCCCCGTGTTCGATAATACGATATTAAATTGATTTACAATAATTCGAACAACAACAAAAAAAAAATAAAAGAAAGAAAAACGAAGTGTCCTGTTTAATCGTATTAAAGGTTCGATGATGCAAAAAAAGAAATAAAAAACCCCAAGAATAAAATTAATAATTATTATAAATAATTTTGTATAGTACTAGTATCAACGTTGTTGAGAGAATTATTTAATACTTTGACAGAAAATTATTGTATAATATTTAAAACAATAATTATATAAAAGAAAAAAATATTTCAAAATATAACATTGATCCATAATTCAAGTCAATTTGTTAAACAATTTTCTACATAACTTAGAGGATAAGATTGATAAATAATAAATATTTTTTTTTTTGCTTAATAAATAATAATATTTCATAAATAATAAAATATATAAATAATTATTTAATAAATAATTTAATTTAATAAATTAATAAATAATAATTTTTTTCTTCTAGAAATTCAAGAGTAAAAAAAAAAACAAAGTGGGCAATGGAGGGGGAAGGTAGGAAGGGAGAGGTGAGGTACGACGAGAAGGAAAAGAAAAATATCAAAATTTATAAAATTATAAAATTATTAATCAAATCAAAATTCAAATAAATTTAATTAAATAATTATTGCAATCAAATAATTTATTTATAATTTATGACGAAGAGAAAAGCGTGTGTACCGACAAAGAAGAAAAACAAAAATTTGTTCGAAAATATTTTTATCGCGCATTATTATAACCGAGAAATAAGAGGATGAAGAGAGGAGGAGAAAGAGGAGGGGGGAGGGGGAGGAGTATGACGACGGTAAGTGTGTCAAGTTAAATGGATATTCGTAATATACGTTCAAGATAAAACGTCGAAAAGATAAATCCACGTGCGTCGATTTTTTGGCAAAAGCAATCACCCGATAACGCATCATCACGTGGAGTGGAAGCTGTTCGAGTATGTGTGTATCATAGGTGTATTATTTTATATATATATATATACAGGTATCTCTCCAACAACACGGTTTTGCTATAACACGATTCATAATTGCGGGAACCCTCCTACAACACGGTGTCCTATAAAACGGTTTTCTCTTTCAAAAAACCTTTTTACAACACTGTACTTCTACAGCCGCGGCGAGGCTTATCGTCTTAAAGATACAGTATTACGAAAAATATTTCTTTTCATCTTCATGGTCTGAAAACAAAAGTGTCTCACGCTGTTGTGAACTGAAAACATCAACGTTAAATGCGTGTTGGAAGAAGATATGGCTCTCTTCAGTTAAAATAGAAAACGTTCGTGAATCGTTACAATATGAAATTGGTTGCATATCAGAACTTGCTAAATCAATCGGAGGCGAAGGTTTTGTGGAAATGGCTGTTGTGGATGTTCAAAGTTTATTAGTGGAAGAAGAAGTTGACGAAGCGGATTTGATGGAAATGGTATCCGAAACTGTAAATCAAATTGATCCTGAGTACACTAGCACTGATGAAGATTGTGCTGTTAATAAGTTAACATTAAAAATATGACAAGAAGGCCTAAACTTAGCTGAAAATTTTGAGTCATTTTTCTTGAATGCAAATCCTTCCAAAGAAAGGAGCCGAAAATTCAAAAGAAAGTATCAAAACTGTCGAGCTCCATACCAAGAAATTTACAATGACCTGATAAGAAACAACGAGCAAAGTAAAATTACAGATTTTTTAAAGAGGGAAGAAGATGCAAGAACTTAAAAAAAAAAAAGAAAAACGTTCTGAAAGTCAAGGCGATATCATTCCACCGAAAAAACGTTCTCGGTTGAATTAATTGAGCAGTGACGACGAAGAAATAAATTAAATTAAAGTTGCGTTAAATTAAGATAATATTTTTTGTTTTGAGAAGAGAAAGAGAGAGAGAGAGAGAGAGTGATTTCAAATTCGAGATTGAGTTATTAGTATATGTGTATCATAGGTGTATTATTATAATAACAATAATAATAATACACACATATATTTATATGCAAAATCGAAAATGAACTTTTTCTTTATTTTTGTTTGTTTGCAATTGAGTTATTTTAAATTTAAATGAAAATTGTATTTGAATTAAAAATTTGTTGTAAAAGAGTAATTTTAAAATTTCATATTAAAGGCGCGTGTTAAAAAACAAGAAGGAAAGTAAAAAAAAATTTTTTAAAAGAGAAGAATAAGAAGAAAAAAAGGGAAAGGGAGAATAATAAGATGATGAATCGTGTATTCCTTCCTTCTTCCCTCTTTTTCTTCCTTACTCCGTGTCTTTCTTCCTTCTAGCTCTACCCCCCCTCCCTTAACTACCATTTTCATTTTTTAAATGATCAATAGACCTTTTAACGTTAAATTCAGCGCAAGCGCGTCCGCCATGTTGAAAAGGTGAGAATATGAAAGTTTCGGGCATTTTTTATAAGCATGGCTGGACAACAAGTATCGTTGCCCTTATTACCAGTGCAATTAAACGAAAAATTAATTGATGGTGTGCATCCTTAGTACATCCCACAGTAGAAGTCAACAATTGTGTTCAGTTACGACGATGATTGAAATGCCATGGTCATCCTCAAGGTGGACTATTTTCACCTTAAGTTCTATACTTAACTAATTGAGAGGTTAGGATAATAATTATATTAATACGAAGTTGATCTATATTATTAATTAAAGAATTAAATGTAATTATAAACAATAAAGTTTACGGTGTATATTCATTTTTATTTGGCAAGTTTAATTCTAGTGTAAAAGTGAAATTTTGATTCAATGAAAATGCTGTTGTTTGACCATTTTGTCTTTTATCAATAAGCACATTATGGACAGTTGTACAATCTATGTTTTTTGCAGGATGGTTTGAATTTTCAATGCTTTGATTCCTTTCACAACATCATGTAAATATTTAATAATTATCAATAATTGAATATTTATTGATTATTAATAATTAATTATTAATTAAATATATTTTTTTTATTTACTTACATTAAAAAAACATTGCATACACTGCTTATACGCGTGTAAAGTGTCCGAAAAACATGGCGGAACTTGAGACATGCGCACAAAATATTTTTAACTATTAACAGGCCTATACGATTAATTATTATCATTTGCTTTGCTCTTGAATATCGTGTTACTCGTGACTATGTATTACACACTATTGTAATAGATATACGTATGCATATTGTTTCTGTGAGTGTACGTGCGTGCATCTACGTGACATATGTGTATGTGTTAATGTGAGTGTGTGCGTTTAACCGAAAAGAACCTGTTACCTCTTCATGGCGCCTGTCTAACACAGAAACCTGTTCACCATAATACCTCGGAGACTGCTTTACTGTCAATGTGCTTACTGCCGAGACAGGTGAGTTCATTCGTGCACGTAAATCACGCGCGATCGGAACGTTGTTTTTTTTTTTGTTGGCTTTTTAAAACACGTTCGATTTAAACTTTTGCGACTTTTTAATAACCCGCTCGTGCTCATGAAATTCTTGATTCTATCATCTCATGAATCAAATTGAAATTTTTAAAATGGGTAGATTATTGTATTCAAAATTGAATAATGGTGTTGGTTGTGGTGGTGGTGGTAGTATTAGTAGGATTATTTTTAAATATTGTTATTTAATTATTATTAAAAATATGTTATTTAATATTGTTACGTATTTTATTATAAAAGTTATTTACATATTTAATCAATACCTCCCACCCCTTCCTCCTAGTCGTTAGTTGAATTAATTTATTTATAGATGATATGTTGTATTGTATGTAATATTTTGTTGTTGTTAGCAGAAATAATAATTGTTAAATGAATATTAGTTATTTGATTAATATTATTGTGTATAATATATATAAAAATATTATTATATTAACACACATACACATTTATAAATTTATATTTTAATTTATAAAATAAATATAATATAATATAAATTATATATATATATAATATTTATTTATATTTTTTTATTAGGGTGAATCAAAAAAGTTCGTACAATTTTAAACTAATACTTGCAAAGAGTAAATATTACAAAAACAATCAATTATACAATTTATAATAAAATTTATAACACTGATTCACCCTACTATTAAAAAATAGAATAAAATGATGATGGTGATGATTAATATTATTATTATTAATATTGTAAAGTAAAATAATAAATAAAAATAAAATTAGAATAAAATTAGAATAAAATTGATTATAGATATAGTTCAGATAATAGAAATAATTTCTTGAGCGGAAATAATACGTGTAAATATCTCGATAGTTTGAGCAATAATCCGAGAAATCGTGATTCAATGAATAAAAAAGAAAAGAACATACGATCGATACCGCGACCAAGCGGTTAGTGGGGTAGAGTGAGGTGGGGGTGTTTGGTAGAAGTCGATGGAAAAATAGAAATCGCATTTCGTGGTTCATGGGACGTCGTAACGATTGGTCTCCGGTCTCTTCGGGTGATCGTTAGAAATGGAAAGCACGGCGACGAGCGACGACGACGACGACGACGACGACGACGTGGGGTTTCGAAAGGTTTGCGTTCCTTTAGTGGAACACCGAATTTCTCTCATCGTAATCGATGAATTTTTTCTTTGGAATTCGTTTTTTTCTTTCTTTTCTTTTTAACGAAGGAAAAATATAAGAATAGAAATATAATTAATTATATTAGTTATTTATCAAATGTACCCATTTTTGGGAAACATTTTTAAACCTTTTTTTTTTTAATTTTTAACAACTGTAACTTCAGAATAAAAATTAAAATGAGTTTGTACCACTTGTTTCATATTTTAAATAAAAATAGCAATTTATTATTTCAAATAAATAAAAGCAACTAATTATTATAAAGTTAATTTAATTTCTTTTTGTATTGTGGCAAGTAATGGGTTAATTAATTATTATTTTTTTTTTATTTATTTAAAACAAATTATTATCGGTTTGATGATCGATTTCAGTTTTTCAATCAAATGCAAGAATATTTGATAATTTGTTTGTTAATATGATAATAATATTATTTAATCTAAGATAATTATATAAAGATTTATCTTGTTATATGTTTTGATTCGCAAATGTGTGTAATAGAAATCTTTTTTTAAGACGTGATTATATTTTTTTGTTTTGTTTTGTTTATTACTCCAATTACGTGTTTATATTATTTGCTGAAATTAAATGTGAGACACTAATTATCTATCCTATCTAACATCGTGTACAAATATGTAATTACGTTTGATAAAATTCTCTTTTGTCTTAAATATCTTTAACATCAGCAAATTACCGTAATACAGAGTGTATTCCTAATTTCATTAATTAAATTTCATTTATAGAATATAGTTAAATGTTATATTTGAAAATTGTATAAATTAGTCTCAAATCATTTTGAAACGATTAAAATTTTATCTGTAACATATGATACATGATGTGTAAATTTACCTTGAAAACTTTGATGAGTATCGAAGATATTTAGAAGGAAATTTTAATATTTCCTTATAACACAACACTGATCAAAACAACACTATAATACACCATCAAATCAAACGAGGTTCTAGTGAAACAAACAAAMAAAACTTTAAATAAAAAATTAAGTGTTTATGTGAAATCAATCGAAAGTACATTGCATCTTAAATACTTAATTTAATCTCGTTAATTAAACAATATTGTCAAACTATCAATTGACATAAATAAAATTTAACGGATATAAAAATGTGATCAAAATAATTTCATCCGAAGTATTAGATATTCACCACACCCTTATACCTAGTTAAACAATTAACACGAATAAAAACGTAAAAAAAATTACAAACCGTAACAAATAAGGTAAAAAAAAGAAAAGAAAAAACATTTTTAATATAAAATATGAAAATATAATAAACGTAAAAAGAAAAAGAAAATAAAATAGAAATGAGAGAATAGAAACGCCACACCTATTTCTGCAATGCATTCTCGAAGACCTCGGAGTTAGGGAGGAGAGAACAAGAGAAAGAGAACAAGAGAGCCTTGAAGGAAAAAAGAAAAGGGAGCAGTGTCAGAGAGTCTGACGTTCATCCGGGTTTGACTGAGGGCGTATAATGCGAACTTCCGTTAGATTCTGTGGCATCCTACGAATCGCACGGATGCTGCGCGGAGCAAAATCTGAGTGGAGGGGAGAGATCTCGTGCGAAGGGTGGGGTAAGCTGTGTTCAACTGAAATCCGATTGGTGGTCGACTCTCACATCTTTCTCGCTCTCGAAGACTTTTATCTCTTTCTCTTTCTCTTCCCACCCACCGGGGTTCCGAGTAACCCTCATCATCCTCCCCCCTCTTTCTCTCTGTCCGTTTTTCTCTGCTACACCCCCCGCCGCCCGCTATCCCCCTTAAACGCTCTGACTATCTCTCTCTCTCTCTCTTTCTCTTGTYCGTACGTTCTCATTTTATCTTTTTCTATCTGCCCCCACCCTTCTTTACGATATCCGCCAGTGACGTTCGAGCACACATACATGCATACACATCATAGATCGTAGACGTGTGTATTTGTGTATGTGTTATGTGAGGTATAAAATGGTGTGTGGTGTGTGTATGTAAGTGTATATATGTGTGTGTATATATGCGTGCATCCAGAGTAGCAGCAGCACTTTTCTCTTTTTCAGCTTACTACAGCTTCTATCTTTTTCTATCTTTTGAATTGTTTCTTTTTTTATCTTTAGACGAGCTAGAGAAGAGAAAAAAAGATAATGCAGTATAGTACACCTTTCTCTTCTATTAAATGTGTAATATACCATTTTATTTCCTCGTTCTCGTTCTATCCTTCTTCTATCTCATTTATCTATCTCATCTAATTATCTATCTCATCTATCTCACCTATCTATCTATGTATCTATGYATATATCTATCTTTATCTATCTTTCAGTATTTCTATCTCTCTCGGACTCTCACAGTTCTCGGATACACCCACGCAGCCGGGTGAGAGAAGCAAAGATGGCGGTCGGTTAGTGTGTTTCGAGAGTCGTAGCCCTGACAACCTTGGACGCAACCCACTCGTAACAGCCACCCTCTTCTCGAACTCGGCCTATGGGTGACCGCCGCTCTGACACACGCGCTTCACGATCTTCTCTCTCTTTCTCTCTCTTTCTTTCTTTCTTTCTCTTTCTTTCTCTCTTTGGCGTATAATGGATCCTCCAATGTGAAAGAGAAAATGATAGATGGATAGCATAGAAATTATTTACGTATAAATATATTCGTATACTTTTTTTTATAATTATATTATCTGAATGCGATTAAAAAAATAAAATGTTAAATTATATTGAATTAATTAATTTAAAAAATGAATTATTTACGATTAATTATTTTACAGGTATCTTTCTATTTAATATAATTATTTACACATTGTATAATAAAATCTTATTGATAGTTAGATAAATATGATAGAAATTATTTACGCGAATGATAAGATTTATTCGATTGAAAATATTAAATATTTTTCTTTAATTATTATTATTATTATTATATGAATTAGATTTCAAATAAAATAGTAAATCAAGTTGAACTATTTGATTTAAAAAATCGATCATCGTAATTTAACAGGTGTGATTCAATTCAAAATATTTATATACACCTCTGTCCTTTTTTATTTTTTTATCATTTTTACTACGCTTGCTGGTTTTATCTCTCTCTCTCTTTCCTTTTCTCTCTTATGCGTACAATAAATCCTTGAATGTGAAAGATAAAGATAGAAAGATAGTATATAGAAGTAATATACACGTTGAAATTAATTCGATTTAAATGTCAAATATTTTGTTTCTTTAATTATTATTATTATTATTATTATTATTATTATTATCCGAACTAGAATGAGAATATAAATCGTGAATCAGTTTTCAAAAAATCGTTCATCATCATCATCATAAGTATGATTCAATTCAGTATATTATTACACATCTTTCTGTTTATTGTACAAAAAGTATTATCGATTTGAGATTAATATATCTCGATAGAAAGATTAGATGAAATTTATTTTTTTTTTTTTTACGAAGCATTTTACAAAATCGATTTTAATCGCTGAATTAAAAAAAAAAAAAATGTCTTAGTGAAAGTACTTTTTATTGACTGTGAAATAATGTTGAGAATTGAATAAGATTTTTTTTATCAAAATCAAAATTGATTGCAAAATTTGACAGAGAGAGAGAGAGAGAGAGAGAGAGAGAGAAATAAAAAAAGAAAAAAAATCAGAAAAGTCGTCTTTATCTCATTCTATCGAAGCCACGTCACGAACTCCTGCGTGACGAGGCTTCTTGATCATTAAGCTAGGATCTTTTTTCGAGTAATTATTTTTATCGTTTAAAATCTCAAAGAAGAAGAAGAAGAAGAAGAAAAAGACAAGATTCCTAAAAGAATAAATTAAATAAATGTCTACATATTTTTTTTTTTAATACAATTCTTGTATTACGTTAATAATATAACAACGAATATAAATTCGAGTTATATGTGTGAGATCAAAATTTCCCTAGTAGCGCAAAATATTGAATACATGTGTATTTAATATTAAAAAGATTCCAAAATTCCATGTCTTTGTATTCAATATTTTGTGCTACCATGGTTTGTTTGTTGTTTTTAAAATTTTAAAAATAAGAGTAAACGTATAAAAATTAAAATTTAATTTTTAAATAAAATTCTAAGTATTGTGCAATTTTAAATTAAAAATAAAAGTATTGTACAATATACGAAATAATTTTATCTTATATTAAAATAAAAAAAGATCCTAATTAAGAAATTCAAGATTTAATATTATTTGAGACATAATTATTCGAACGTTACGAAATAATAATTAATTAAAGGTATTAAAGTATTTCCTTGAATATAATTACCATATTTTAAAATATATACATATATATATATATATATATATATATATATATAGAAATGTAGAAACGTGTGTGTGACGATAATATTCTTTTCCTTAAGTTACAAAATCAAAGTTAAAAGTAATTAGAAATACTAATTTGAATTTATTATTAAATTAATTAAATAATTAAAAGAAGAAAAGTATAATACAATAATATTGTTTGCAAAATGTTATTAAACAAAATATTTCTAACAAAAATTCAGAATTAATTTTTTCCCAATTATGATTAAAAATCAATTAAATGCACGATAATATATTTTCAAAACGAGATGTGATTTATTTACATATTTATTTACATATTACGTGAATTACTTTGATTGAATTTAGAATTAGATGAATAAATTGGATATAGAGTAATGGTTCTTACGTTAATAAAACGATGAAGAAATAAAAGAAAAAAAGAAAAGGAGAACAAAGGTATTGTAGAATTAAACTTTACAGTAGATACTTTATGTATATATAGATAGAGAGAGAAAGAAAAAGAGAGAGAGAGAGAGAGTATGGGTGATAGAGGGTAGAAGGAAAGATGTCGGACAAAGTATCACCCTCTCGTATACGTGGCCCAACCGAGTGTTTCCGAATGTACCTTGTTCCCGTTGTCATACCTACCTTCAACCAACCTCCACCCCTACACCTGTCGTTAACGTGTATAGATCGGTGCCGTCGTGTACGGCCATCTCTATTCGCTATCTTATGCACAAAATTTTCTATGACGAATAAAATTCTTTTACCTTTTATTACCTATCTGACATATTAAAACTTAATCAATTATTTATTCCGTTTTATTTTAAAATAAGAAATTGCATCGTGTGTTTATGTATAAAAATGTATTTTTAAATTCAATCAATTTGAATATTAATTTAAATGAAATCATTCGAATATTTTATAATATTGTAATAGAATGAAATGATTCATTTGTTTAATGTAATATGTTTCTTTTTTATTCTAAATAAAATAATTGATTTATTGTATTATTAATGTGTTATTAGTTATATTTATTTTTCTATAACGAATAAAATTTCAATAAGAATTGCATAGTTCTTTAAATTCAAATGAAATTATTAATATTTATTATATTTATTAATTTTAATATTTCATTCTAATTTAAATAATATTATTATCGAATAAAACTATTAATTTGTAAGATAATATTTCGTTTTTTTTTTCTTCAAATAAAATAATTAATTTATTGTATTATTAATACGTTATTAATTATATTATATAGTATTTAAATGTTTAACAAAAAAAATGATTATAAGAAAATTATATTTTCCAATCAATCAATTTGAATATTAATTTCGTAAAATTAATTCCAATAAAATCGAATATATTTTCTTCTAATTTAAATAATATTATAATCAAATAAATCTCTATTAATTTGTAATATAATACTTCTTTTTTATATTTTCTAAATAAAACATGATTAATTTATTATATTATTTAACACGTTATTAGTTATTTTGTATCATATTTAGATGTTTATTTTTTATTCAATGTGTTGACCGAAATAAACAAAAAATTACGTACTTTGTTTTGTAAATATCAATCAAAATAATACGATACAACAAAAAACAATTCAAAAATATGATTTAAAAAAAAATAATGATAATTAATATTTCATATACTAATTAAAATATATAAATTTAATTATATTCATGAAATAATATTTCAAGTTTCAAATTAAAAAGTTTAAAAAACTATTATCAATCAAAACTGTCGATTTAACTATACGAGAGTTAGAAAAAAAAAAAAAAAACAAAAAACAAATATTAATAAGAAACACAAAAAAATGAGAAAAAGTTTTTTTCTAATCTGTCAGCGGATAAAAATATTTCAACGAAATTCTAACTTCTTATAGAATTTTCTTATCGATTCTATTCTCTCACGCGATTTTAAAGAAAGAGACACAGAAACAAAGAAAGAGAGAGAGAGAGAGAGAGAGAGACAGAGAGATAACATAAGTTAATTTAAATTACAAATAAATGAAAAATGAATCAAATCAAAATAGTTCCAAATTTCAATGATATCAAACAAAACCATAAAGTTACATCTAATTGTTCTTAAATCGTTAATCAAGATGATCAATGTTGATGATTCGTAATCGTCGGTGGTTTACCATTCGTGGTAATAATATAATAAGTATAGTTTATATATACCTTACGTTATTAAATCGTCCGATCAGATTATCTTCATAACTTTATCGAACCACAACACATTCCAATGTGCGGATCAATTTCTACGAGAACTGAAGATACGATTACTTTGCAAACCGAATCGAATCGAATAAAACTCGAAACCACAAAATAAAATAAAAAAAATACTCGAACTAAATTAAACGCGTTTACCACGCACGTTCATTTTCATTCTTTTATACATACATATATGTATGTATGTATGTATGTATCTTATTTTCTTGTATATTTTATCACAAAGTATCTATCTATCTATCTATCTATCTATCTATCTATCTATCTATCTATCTATCTATCTAAAAATTCGATTACAAAATCATTTGGTGTTGCGTTTACGAGTGTAATGATGTACAAATTTCTCTCTCTCTCTCTCTATCTTTTATATAAAGTATTAAAAAAAATAAAAGAGATGTAGCAAGAAGGTATTTTCCATCGATGGAATAAAAAAAAAAGAGAAAACGAAAATCAAATAAACATTAAGGGTAACAAAGAAATAGGAAGATAGAGAGAAATTTAAGAGATAAGGAAACGAGATTATTTTGGTACTTAAAATGACATTAGAGTCTGCCGAATTTTTCTTATTTCAAAAGATTTCAAAGAAAAAGGGATAGAAGAATAGACAAGAAGGCACCTTATCTCTATTTGACTTCAGCTACCATATATCTTTTTTCTTTTATAATGTAACTTTCACTTTTGTTCTATCTCAATTTTTCTATACTTGTTTCGTGTTCTTTACTTTTATGGTTTATTTGACCATACGAAGATTAGAAGATAAAGTAAATATTTGATGTGAAGGATTTTTGTGTTGAAAAGAACGTACGTTTATCGTTTTTTTTTTTCTTCTCAATTTTAACCATTTGATATGACCATCTTATTTTACGAATAAACAAAAATATAAACATTTAAGCGAAAAGATTTATGGTTTTTTCTTTTTCCAACGCGGAAAATCTTTTCTGTTAACTTCGGACTAATTTGTTTAGCTTTGAACTTTACTCTTTTACTTTGTTACACGATTATTTTTTTCTTATTTGATTTATTTATTTAATTTATTTGTGTTCATTTTATATTGTGCAACTTAACGAAATATAAGATTCCAAAGTATCATCTTTTAATGCGAGAAAGAGAGATAGAGAGATCAATTGTAAAGTTCATTTTAATTTAAGAAATATGTAAATGTTTTTATAAATTTTCCTTTTACTCATACACATATGTATATATATACATTGTTCATATGTAGCATTTAAATTTATGGTTATTTTAGAACGAACATTTTCAATCTAACGTAACAGGAATTTATATTATCTTCTAAATCGTATATTTGTAAATCGTACTCGATCAAATTCCAACTTATGTAACTATCTTCGACGAATTTAAGAATAGATCTTTTTTTAATGATATTTTAATGTTCAACCTACCCAAAGTTCGATCAAATAATTGCAGTAGGTCTCTAATATGTAATAATGCAATAATTTATGCAAAAACAAAATCCTACAATTTTGTGAAATGCACCGAACCTATATCAACCGTTTATAAATAAAAGCAAATTATTTCTATCTAATTACATTCTTATACTAATATAATATGTGTATTAATTTTTATTTTATTTTTTAAAGCAACATTTGAACCAGTCATACACGAAGTATCGGTAAATTTAGTACTAATACGATGCAAGCAAATAGAATGTAAAGAGATGAGGAAGAATGGTGAATGGGTGATTCTTTTTCAATACGTTAACACAAATTTAAAATGAAATATAAATATATTAATAATATGAATAATATATCGAGATAATGTTAAAGACAATAATGATGATGATACTACAAATGATGATTAAAATAACGAGAAGGAAGAAAACGGTCCTTACGGGATCTTAGATCGTGCATTGAACATACACGTATGACATTGACCGAGTCGCCTAAGCGCACGTACGAATTCAAAGGCCGGAGTTCGTTGTTGCAAGACGCTAACAATGGGATATTTATTCACGGCTCGTAGTAGACGACTATGTTGATGATGGTGGTATTGGTGGTGTGGTGGTGGTGGGTGTGCAYAACGTGGTGCCCCGTTGATTCCAATTAATTAATCGAGAATAATCCTTACCACCCAATCATCAATCCATCCTACCCTACTTTATCCCTTATATAAATTCTTTTTCTATTTTTTTCTCGAATCAACATTAGTGTTTCATGATTTTCGTTAGAGGATTTATTTCGATAATTTGAACGATATAAAATAGACAAACAGGGGTGAGTAATTTCTTACCACCCACCACCCTATCCTAGCCCCTTTATAAATTTATTTTCCATATTTTTCACGAATCAATATAAAAGAAATTATTTGACTAACATTAAGTGTTCTTTGATTTTCTTTATAGGATTTATTTCGATAATTTGAAGGACACAATCAGAAAAAAGGGGGTAAATAATTTCTTACCACCCACCACCCTATCCTAGCTCTCTTATAAATGTATTTTCCATATTTTTCACGAATCAACATAAAAGAAATTATTCAACTAACATTAAGTGTTCTTTCATTTTTGTTATAAGATTTTTTTTCGATAATTTGAATGACATAAAATAAACAAAGGGTTTCATCTAAATGAGATGGCATCGATTGGTGATAACCAAAGTCGTTAATAAAACACACGCACACACACGCAGGTGTGTATGATGCTGATGATGATGATGATGATGGAAGAAACCGTCGTTGTATGAATCGATTTATACGAGATAGATATGACCTCCCGGTTTTTTAGTTACTATCATAGTGATACGTGACATTATGCATGTATTGAAGAGAAAATGATAGAGAGATGAATATAATGAAATAATGTAAGACAGGTGTTTGTATCAGTTTGACTTACCTTTCGTCGAATAATCCATTCTTTTTCTAATGAAGAAAATACGAGATTCAAAGTCCAAATAAAATGAATTCTATCTTCTTATTTAAAACGAGAGAATACTTTTCTTCCTTGTCCGTAGATGAATAGGAAGATGATGATGATGAAGATGATGAAGAAGATGAAGACTTCACACCATCGGTACCACCGTGTCCGTAAAATCGATAACTCAATAAAACGGTGAAATATGTGGAGGTCCTATTAATCTTTCTATTTGGTATGTTCTAATTTTTATCTATGTATATATATATATATATATTTCTATTTGGTATGAGATAGTAATTGGATTTGATTTTCCTTATACTGTTTTAATACACAGTTAGCAAATCATAAATAGTTTTTTTCTCGATTAGCGTTCTCCACCTAATCCAAATGTATACGAACAGCATCACACGAATGCACTGAACCTCAACACTAATCTCTTTTCTTTTTTTTTTTTTTGAATCTTTTTAGTCCTTTTGCCGACACGAGTGTCTCAAGGAAGACATGTATAATTATTTGATTATTTCACAAACACATTAAACGTGAAAGCAAGAGATGAAACAATTTTTGATGTTATGTATACTTAATCAGTCTCACTATATAACACATACACATACACAGAGATATATATCTATATATATATATATTACACCGAAAATTCGTTGACCGAAAAAATATGAGAACGAATGATAGATCGTATGATATAACATATATATATGTTAATATCTTTATTCGCTATATCGTTCTATCAAAGATGAATTTGACACAACTTCATACACGTAAAGACACACGCGCACTAAACTCCGTTGATACACGGTGTTAGCGTGGGAGATAGCCGAAAAATGCAATAATATTAACGAGATTGAAATGTAACACCGAGGAGTCTCTCTCGTACGACACAACTCACCGCTAAGAAGCCACAGCGTACTCTGACCACTACTTCTCAGTTGAGTTGAGCCTCTTCTCTCGCATCATCCCACTTCTTCTTCCCCCTACCACGAATCTAAACCGACCAATACGACCACCCCCACCGCTACCGCCCTCGACCCCTACCACCGACATCGTGCCAGCGCAGAGAGCACATTCTCGTCCCACTCTTTCTTTTTCCCCATCATTTTCCCTCTCTCTCCCTTACTCTCTCTCTTTCTTTCACCGGTTTTCCTCCTCTCAGCAGCCAGGCTGCTGGCTGCTGCTGCCTGCTACTCTCCTTACGGTCGTCCCCACTCTTTCACCTGCCGCTACTACAAACGTATCGCGTTATGTGTCGGGTGCGTTCGCGTGCTTGTGCGCATGGATGTGTACGTGCGCGTGGTATTTTACTCTTCGTAGATTATTCATTTCTTTCTCTCCTATTTTTTTTCCTCTATCTTTCTCTTCTCTTTCTTTTGTTTTTTTTTTTTAATAATAATTTTTAGTTTTTATTAATTTTATTTTATATTTATATTTCATTCTATACTAATAAATGTTATTATAATGAGTACTTTATTCTATCATTTTCTGTAGGTTTAAATATTTTATTATATAATTTCTTTTTTTAATATTGTTATATATTTTTTCCGAATATTACACGAATATGTTCCTGAATGTTAAAATCATAATTAGGATTATTTATTATCATCTAAACGTATACAGAATATCTTCTTCTCTCTCCCTCTCTCTCTCTCTCTTTCTTTCTTATGGATAATATTATTGAGATTTTAAGAAAAATCAATTCCACTTTGATTGAAACAAATTACATTTAATATTATCTTCTCTCTTTCTCTCTCTCGTATACTTTTATAATCAATAACAATGTACTCTTCTTCCGTTTCTCATACAATTGATATTATTTATTTAATAATCTTTGTTTTGTCAATTAAAATTAATACGAGATTTTAAAGCAAATAAATATTACTTTAGAATGGTTTACAAATCTTTTTATATTTCACTTACGTCTGTTTTATTATATAATTCTTGTTTTCTTTCTTTTATAATTAATAAAAATTATTTGATTAATGCTCTTCTCTTTTTTATGTTGTTTCGAAATATCTATAGAATATCTTTTATCTTTCGATCGAACGTTTTCTCTTTATCTTCCTTCCTTTCTTTCTATTTGAAATGTTTTCCCATTTAATCCCCACCACTAAGTTAATGAGTTTACTATCAGTTCAGTCTCCGTACCTATTCCAAAGGTAATGTTTATACCATCTCGTCGTTATAGTCTTCGTCATCGTTTCCCCCATGTCATCATTCTCTATTCACCACCAATCCGATGCAAGGACAATTCAAACGTTTCCTACTCTTTCTCTTTCTTTCTCTTTTCTTCTTATTATACATATATTCTTCAACTTATATTTAACAACTATGTTCATTTATATTTCCTAAGGAAATTTATTGCTTAGCGTTGTTTAGTGATACGTTACGCGATCAATTGTATAACTGATAATGAATTTTATTAGAATAAAAATGTAATAAGATCGAGTTTTCAATTATACTAGGCATACTGTTAGTTTATTTCCAAAAGAGCAACAAGAAAATGTTTTCTTAAATGTTTTCTTCTCTTGTGTGTTCCCCCTTTTTAATCTTTTCTATAAACAAGAAAACACACAAAGAAAAAATATTAACTGTATGACAAGCATTATTTATTATTTATCTTTATTTAACGTATATTAATGAAATAATTCGTTAATGAACGTTACGTTTTCTTTTTCTTCATTAAATCATGTTAATCTTATATACGATTACGAATTAATTATTTATGCGAAAAAAAATATAGAATGAATAAACCAATGACGCAAACATATTGAAAATCTTTCGAAAAAAAAACAAAATTGTATCCGTTCGAATCTTATGAAAACAACCATACGTTGAATAATAGAATAATAATAATCTAAAATTAATTTATGTAAAAACGAACATCCGGTTTATTTAAATGATCAACAGAAAATGTTTCGAATTATTAAACGACAATGATGATCTTATTTTTAATAATTAATGAATCAGAAAATGAAAAGAATTAATCTTAAAATTTATGGTAATTGTTTTAATGAAAAACAACAAAAATTATTTCCAATAAATAAATTCTCAATGAAACCCCTTATTGAAACAATAAAATAATTCAATATAATAATCAAAATAGAACTAAAAAGATTAAATATTTATAAATATTTGTATCATATAGGAAAACGTTAATGATATAATAATAACTTTTTATAATGAAAAATTGCATTAAAAGTAACAGAATATTTTAATATAATAATCGTAATAAAACCAATAACCACTTCCTGTTGAATTATCGGATAATCATCGGATAATCGAAATCTTCATGATAAAAGTACTCACTAGTGTGATTCTATTCTTAATGATACCACTTATATATAATTTATATATAAAATTTTACCAAAGAAAAAAATTTAAATATTATAATACTTCATAATAAACTATTACCAAAAAAGAAAAAAAAAAAGAAAACAAAAGTAATAATCAAAACATAATTAGATTAATAATATATAAATATTAGTATTTATAGGACAACATTGACAATAATGACAATCATGAACAACAACACGACTATGATAATGATAACGATGATTATGATAATGAAGATCATGATAATGTTTATTATTAAAAAATATTAAACTCGGAAAAGGATTGGCGTCGATAAAACGTCGCATGTGTTTCCCAATCTAACATACGCTTGTTCGGGATAGAAGAAACAGAAAAGTGGGGTGGGATGGGGGATGGTGGAGGGGGTGAGGAATACGAGTTACGCCGATAAGGTGCAAGGTCGCCGTCATTGGATGGATGACCGAGCATTTCAAAATGTTTTAGTATTGATAATGTATGCTCGCTTATTTGCGTCAGTCAGGTTTTGCACGACGAGGTGGGCATCCAACCTCATCATCCAATGAACAGAACCAAATGAAAATTTTGTTGCCTATTATTACATTCACGTTAAGTTTGTCGAATATCTTATGCCTACCACTTTCCTAAGTCATTTTACGATCGCGATAAAAGTCCACGAGTCCGAATCGCGAGACAAATATACATATATATATATATAGTGACGTCAAAGTTCACGTGTATTTTTTTTTCTTTTTTTAGCAACAACTTCCACCTGCTTCCTTATTCCCTTATTTACACCTTGAAACACGACTATTGTCAAAAATTTCTCCACGCGTAATTCTAGTTCTTTTCGATAATTTTTTTTTTCCATTTTTTTTATTGCATTTTATATTTTTTACCATCACTCACCCACCCACACACAAACCTTCTTTTAACTATACCACTACTATCAAAAATGTGTCTATGAGAGAGTAGCTAATTTTCTTCAATTTTTCGTTTTCTATTTTATTGCGTTCTTTATTTCTTGTTGTTTTTATTTTTTTTTTTTTTTTTGTTACATTTAAATCAATCGGAATGTTTTTTTCCAATCTCGAACATTTCAATTGGTAATTAACACGTGTAAACTATTAACGATGGTTATTTCCTTCGTTTTTTTTTTTTAATTCAAATTTTCTCATGTATGTTTTGATTGTAATTTTGTTCAATGTTGTCTTTTCTATCTTTCAAATTCATTTACAATGATTATCTAATAATGTAAAAATCACCGATGATGTTACACGTCACGTTGATCAACTTGTTAAATAAATACGATTAATTTTGTTTTCTTTTCTTTTTCCTTTACTTTTAGTAAGAAGAATTAAATTGATAATACTTCTAATGAAAAAAAAAAAAATAAAATGTAATTTTTACCTGTTCGTATTTCGTATACGGTTTGTTGATGATATTTCTAATTATTTAACTAATTACTTTTTTTTAAATCTATATTATAAAACACGTGATATAATATTTCAAATTCAAGTGTATTTTCTTTTTCTTATTTCTTTTCTGTCAATTGTTCGTTTAATCCTATTTTCTATATCAAGTGTTTGATCTGTTCTCTTCCTTACGACAAAAGTTATTACATTGGAAAATAAATATCAAAAGATGAAATTAAAATTTCTTTTTCTTCTTTTTTTTTTTTTTACAATGAGTGAAAAAAAAATCAGTAAAATAGACGAACTTTTTATTTCTTGCAATACAAATCTAAAAATATCTTCAAATTTCTATTATATACTATATATAATACTACTATATATATACTATATGTAATAAAAATTTGAAGATATTTTTAGATTTGTATTGCAAGAAATGAAAAGTTCGTCTATTTTACTGATTTTTTTATTTTATTACATACTATATACAATACTACTATATATATACTATATATAATAAAAATTTGAAGATATTTTTAGATTTATATTGCAAGAAATGAAAAGTTCGTCTATTTTATTGATTTTTTTTCTCACTCATTGTAAAAAAAAAAAGAAGAAAAAGAAATTTCAATTCCATCTTTTGATATTTATTTTCCAATGAAATAACTTTTGTCCTTAGAAAGAGAAAAGGTCGTACACTTGATATAGAAAATAGGATTAAACGAACAACTGACAGAAAAGAAGTAAGAAAAAGAAAAGACACTTGAATTTGAAACATTCACCATGTGAATAATAGAAACGAAAACTATAATATTAAGAAAAAAAAGAAAAGGTTTGTGCTATAAGAAGAAATTTTATTTTCATAATGTTTTTCTACCTACTTCCTTTCTTAATGTATTATTTAAGAATAAAAGATTTCGTCTGGAAATATTGTTAATGTTCTATCGAGAGAAAGAAAGGAAAGTAAAAAGAAATTTACAAGGGATCGTGAATAAGACCGTGCACCCTTCTTTAACAGTTCACCTTTTCTCTTTTTTTTTGTCATCCCTTATAACAAAGAAAGAGACTGGACCGTCAAATTCTTCATAGAGTCAACGTAGAAAAGAGGGACTGTAAATGATCAAACGGAAGTCAAAGGAACGGTTGACGTCAACTGTTTTTTCGATCCTTTTGGTCATTGTTATAAGAATTGATTTGGTCATAGAAACACTTTCGTTCTTATGAAAGGGCAGATGCGATACATTTGGTCCATTCTGACCCAAGGTCAATGGATTTGTGTCCGAAAATAAATTTTTACCTGAGTCTTAAGATAAATTATGGATTTTTTTTTGACAAACGAGAAAATGTCATCAACTAATGTTAAGTGAACACTTTGATTTCTAATATATGCAATATGCTTGTTTATTATTTAAATTGTTATTATACAAGTATTCATTGATAATTTTATTATATTTTATCATTTATTTCATTTAAAATTTTATTAACGAATGAAAGATCAATTAACCCTTTAATGGCCGCACGTGTACGCAGTCAAACGTCGTCAAGGGCTCGGTAATATTTTACAAGAATTAATTTAAAAAAAAAACTTTATCGTCATTCACGAAAAAATTAACAAATAACAAAAATAAACAATTTAATAACACAAATTTAATTTTATATATAATTTTAAATATATATTAGGTTATAAATAAAATAACGGCTAATGTTCCGGCTATGACACGCATGTTGTGTGAGCGGTCATTAAAGTGTTAATGTCAAATGAACAACGTTACATGAATTTTAATTCGTAATATGTTTATTTATTATTTAAATTGTTATTAAAAGTATGTATTGATATGTATTTTATTATATTTTATAATTTATTTCATTCAAAATTTGGTTAACGAATGAAAGATCAATTAATGTCAAATGAACAACGTTAGATGAATTTTAATTTGTGTAATATGTTTGTTCATTATTTAAATTGTTATTAAAAGTATGTATTAATGTATATTTTATTATATTTTATACTATATTTTTCATCTTAAAAATTATAAAACTTTGATTTTTATTTCGTATTTGTTGCTACTCCAGAAAATAAAATTCTTTTTATCGTATTGACAATCTACTGACATTCCAAAATATTTAATATAATAGGTTTTGATATGTTAATTTTCTTAAATAAATTTTTTACAGTAATTTAGTATTCATGTGTATATTTTATTATTTATTATATCTTAAAAATTATAAGACTTTCATTTTCATTTCGTATTTGTTGTTACTCAAAATGATAAAATATTTTCAATCGTATTGACACTCTATTGACATTCCAAAATATTTTTAACAGTTTTTAATATGTTCATTTTTTCAACAAAATCTTTCCAAGTAATTTAAATTTATTTATTTTCTCATGAATTTTCTACGTGTAAGATTGTTCAATGGGTTTTTTTTTTTTTTTAATATCCAATGGGAAATAAATATTATTGCTACTGTAGCAATAAAAAAATAAAAAACGAGAATAAATGGGAAAAGAGAACAAAAAGATCTTGTGAAAGTTTTCCAAAGATTTTTACTTTTCATAATTTTCTTCCTTTTTTTTTCTTTTTATCTTGTTTATACAGTCTCCCGCGGCGATCATTCTTTTTTTCCAAGGTCATAGAACGTCCATTTCTCTATTTAAAAGATTTTTTCAATTTTTTCGAAAGAATTTTCCATTGTCATAAATAGTCGAGTTATATTCAAAAGCATTCTTCACTATTTTCGAAAAAATTTTTCTTAAAAACCATTAACCCTGGATTTTACCTTTTGTATTACATTTTTTTTCTTTTTATGGGTTTTTTTTTTTTGGACCTTGAATCAACGTTTTAAGATTCTTTTCAAAGGAAAATCCAAACCTTAAGAGAAACAAAAATCAAATTCTTTGGTAAGTTTCCTCCATTATGTCAAAAACAACTTTCACTGATGTTATGATGACATATATAGATATATATTATAAAAAAATATTTGGATTATTATAAATAATATGAAATGTAAGAATGTAATCAAAATCTCATTACAAGTATTAACAATTTTTTTGAAAATATCAATTATATGTTTTTTTTTTATAAATATTATACATCATTATTATTATTATTATTATATTATACATTATTAATATTATTATTATATTATTATTATTGTGTATATTATTGTACACAATAAAAAATCACAATGAATAAAATGACATTGTCATAGATGTGAATTGTTTGACATATTTTTTTTTTTTTTTTGACATATGGAATATTCCATTTCTTGATGACATATTTGAAAGATTAAAAGATGTTTCTCTGGACGTAGTTAAGATAAGAGTTTTTCACGAAGAAAATATCTCATTAATGATATCACATTAGTTTCTGAATCATGTATCAACGATAAAATAAATAACATTTGAAACTTTCCATACTAATAGAAAGTTTGAATCTTTACTAATGATACAATGAGATCTCATTTCGAAAGATTTACTTTAGAAAGATTCATTTAGTCTTTAATGTTTTTTAAATGAAATGTACTTTAAAAATTCTTTTGTAGAATTTGAGAGATTAAACGTGAGATAACTTTTCTTAGATTAGTCATGCAGTTACGGGAGATAAAACGTGAACGATTAAGCTTAGATGAATCATCTTTAACATTTAATGTTTCTAAATAAGCCAACAATATATATATATATATATATAATATTTTATTAATTAAACGTAATAAAAAATCCTATGATTTTTATTTTATTTTTTTTTTTTTTGCAAAATCAAAATTAACATTCGTTATAATTATAATAATTAATATAAAAACCCTCGATATAATAATAATAATAATAATTAATTAAACGTAATACACAAAATCTTATGATTTTTACTTCATTTTTTTGTTACCAAAATTAAAATTAACAATTTTTATGTATCATATGTGCAATTAATTAGAAACAACGTCAAAAACTGTTTTCAGCTGTTTCTTTTTTATGAAGTATCACACGTTACAAAATTATTATATTATTATTTTATAGTATTATTTAATTAATTATTAACCTTATTGAATTTTATAAAACAATGTAAATTTCAAAATAAAACGCCGCGCATTTTTATTTACATGTCAAGCGGTTAATTAGAAACAACCAAAACTTCAATTCTGTTATAAAAATATAACAAGTAAATTATAAAAAGAATGAAAAATAATATTAATTGTACTAATTGTAAGACAACGATGAAGACAAGGATGAGGAGTATGTAATTCGAGTATAGTTAATCGTAGATTATATGATGTGAAATTTGACGTAACTTTGATTCAGAGAAAATCGTGGTGTTGTCAGGTGACTAGCGGATTAGAACGAGTGAGCAGAATATTAGATGGAGAAACGATGTCTTTCCTCTTACCAACATCAATGAATACCAATACTTATTTATCTAATAATATATAGATATAAATATATAGATAAATAAATAAATATAAACTAGGATGTTTTAGCCACACGTTGTTGTGACTTTGTTATATAATGTATTATTTAATATAATTCTAAATTATTTAGTAAATTATAACAAAACACAAAATAATATCCTAATTAAAATGGACTGTATAAAATAATAATACACGAAAAAATATAAAAAAAAAAACAAGGGGTTAATTATGTCGTATGCTAAATTTGAGAAAAATAAAACCGTATTACGTGAATATATCGAAATAATTAAATTGAAATATAGCATCGTCTATTGAAAAACTTATAGTATCTAGAGATCTAGATAACTTCTAAATAATAAATTCTTAAATTAGCAATAGAAAAATAGAAATAATCGTGATAAAAACCACCCAATGTACACTAAGTTGAAAAAACAAAAAAAAAAAAAATAAAAAAAAATTCATTAAAATCGGTTCAGTAGTCTCAAAGTTCATTCATAGTCTCAAACCAACCATCTGTTACTGAATTTTTATATATAAAAATAAATATATATATCATAAATATGATGCATGCTTTGTAGATTGATAAAAACTTGTTTATTGAAATGATGTACAAATTTATAAATTTTTGTACTTTGTTCCATTTATAACAGTCTAAGATCACTTCCCCCTTT
>NW_015149038.1:443632-454881 GCF_001465965.1 Polistes dominula | reverse complement strand
AATTAACTAAAATAATAATATTTAATAATTAATATATATTAGTTAATATATTAATATAATATAAATATAATATTAATTAATATATTTATATTTAATTTAATATACATTAATATATGAAATATAATATAATATAATAAAATTAAATTATATGAATTATATTATTTAAGGTATATATGTTATATACGTGAAACGCGTACATATAAATTAAAATACATACTTTAAAAGACCGAAATAAGAGAATGTCATTCACGTGATGAGCTGTCGACATTTACCAAATAACTCGATGATAAATCAAATATTTGAGTTTATTCTAATACATTAATATTTGAAACACATCTTCCAAACGGATAATGTGAATCTTTATATTCTCCAATCTTGATTTTTCATGATAACATATACACGGTGATTCTATAGTTCTTGCCATCTAAATAGCTCTGAAAGTATGATAGTTGCAGAAAAGTGGATGAGAAAAAAGTTGGATCATCTCATCAATGGATTCGTTTTGTCAGCTGTTATCTGAAAATAAGAATTAAAATATGGACCGTCTGTTTTGAAAGTGGTTTGAGTCTACTTTCTTTTGTTTCGAGAAAATTAAAGGTTTGCATATCAATTCTCACTCGATTTCTTTTACCGACCAATTTTAAATTGTACAAAACATGGACACTTTTTAAGAAATTAAATATTAACTAGTTATCCACACACACATTAAAAGTTTACTATAAATTAAGCGTAAATTACGTGATATCTCTTTTTTTTTTTTTTTTTAAATTGGACTTACACCACTTTCATAATAAACGGCCAATATATCATTGTATTTAAACAAAACAGAGTTAACTAATAAATCTCGTAAATGACTCAAACTATAAAAAAAAAAATACTAATTTCATATTTTAGTTTTGAATTTTTCATTGAACTTTTTCCTTATCAACTTTTCTGTTACTATCATAGTTTTGGATCAATTTAAATGGCAAGTGCTGATGAATCACCCTATATATTACACACATATATATGTGTGTTTGAGTATATATAATAGGTGAGTGTGTATGAGTAAAGAGAACGCGAGTGCGTTTTTTCGTGTGATGCTGCAAACGTCACAAAATTTCTCTCCTTCTTTGAGTTAGTTAAAAAAAAAAAAAAGAGACAAAGAAAAAAAAAACTAAAAAAAATAATTTCTTCGAAGACGATAAGAGTCGAACCGATTAGATCGTTTCTTGTTTGCTTCTCAGAGCCCTCACCTATATTTGTACGATGATGTCATCGTTGGTCCATCCGTCGCCGACGCGGCTGACGACGACGGCCATATTGGTCTGGATTAGGTCAAAGTCTTCGTTTTGATAAATTAAAAAAAAAAAAAAAAAAAATCAAATAAAATAAAAGAAATTTTCATTTCTATCTCAAGATCTTATTATATAGATCGATTCGTCATTTTGTTTCTAGCTTCGATCTCTTTTTTATTAAGGACGGGGGGGAGCGGTTAGTCGTGGGGGATTTTATATCTTATTATCTAGATATTTCGTAAGATAATAATAAAAAACAATTATCGATGTATTTTTCACGAGAGAGTATTATGATGAAAATATACGATTTGAGTATGATCAATTATTGCATACATTTAGAATGTTACACTCATTTTTATCACACACATGCATCATACATACATGCACAGACATATATGCATAACTATTTATTTTGTTAATAATTTATAATTGAATGATTAACAATAAAATAGACAAATAAATGAGTTAGAGTTATTGGTTTAATTTGAAATAAATTTATAACTTTTAATGTGTAATCAGATACGTATAAGTATACTGGATAAATATTTAGATATCTAAACTACTTTAGTAAGTAACTTAATATTTATTTAATTAATCATTTCATGTCCGATAACATTGATACATTTTTTTTTTTTTTTTGAAGCAACCTCCATTTTATTACTGAACGAAAGAAACAGATAAATTGGATAGAACGTATTAAAAATCAATTCAAAATCAATTAAATCGTATCAATTATTATACCTGATAGAAATTATATGATGTGATATCTAATTATGCATTTATCTAAAATGTATCTTGAATTGTCCTTTTTTTATTTTACTAAGTAACCCTTTTGTTTTAAGTGCATTTTCAAATTACATTAAATTAATCCTTTGAGTGGTGCATACTTTTATCTAAAATGTTTTATAAAAACGGAATAGTTTATTATTAACTAGATTCTAATAATAAATTATATTTAATAATTAATGTTTTTGTTTTTGAATATAATTTAATATAATTAATTAAATTATTTTACATTAATATTAAAAAATACGTATATGCGTCGAACGAACAAGCTAGTAATTTTTACCAAATGCATACATGCGTTCATATTACTCAAAGGATTAATATTTATGCACATATGTATATATATAATAATATGATGATCAATTTTTTGGTAAAATCGTAGATGATAATATTTTAACTTATGAGAAATGTAACATTGTCGATTCTGTTAACGTATAGATATATTTTCGTATCTTTGATACCAGATAATAAACCTGTATCTCACAGTATCACTATCATTGGAAAGAAATAGTCATATTTCTGATATCAGATTCGAAGAAGCAGATTAAATCACTCTCAGGTATGTATATATATATTTAATTATGATTCTAACGATCATACTGATCTCGTATGAATAATGAAAATATCTCATTGAAACTTTTACACAAATAGTTTTAGAAAAAGTTAATTAAAAGATATAAATAGTACATAATAATGTTTACAAAAAAAAAAAATTGCATCTCGATATATTTTGTTTCTTCTTTTTATTTCTTCTTCTTTTTTTTCTTCTTCTTCTTTTACCTCTCAATTGATTACATGTGCCTTTTATTTTTTTCTGCTTTTTTTTTGAAAGCCGGTGACAAGAGAAAAGAAGGAAGAGTAGAAAATATTTTTTTATACAAGTTACGTGATCGTGAGAAAAAAAACGTGAGAGATAATATGTCATACGAGAAAAATGCATAACACACGATGCTGTTTTTAATCTTAACATCTAACGAGAGAAATAAACGTAGAAATTGCAATGATATTGAATAAGAGAAATAAGATGATATTTTTGTTAAATGAAAATATTTAATAAATAAAAAAAAATAATAATAATAATATAAGAAATAAAAATATAATAAAATAGTAAATATAAATAAATATAATATAATATATAATATAATAAATAAATAATATAATAAAATAATAAAAGAAAAAATAATAAAATAATCGAGTTAATCAAACGAAAGAGAAAATTTGATTCTGATAGGATGATATGAATGAAAAAGAAATAAAAAATTACAATGATTCAGAAAATACAATAGAAAATTTACATGAAAATATTAAATAAAGATTTAGCTGTGTATTATTATCAAGAAAACGAAAAAAAAAAATATGAGATAGGAAAAAAAAACAAGATTGAGAAATTGAAATTTTCGGATGAAATCTCATGAAAGATAAACAAGAAATTACACGTCAAACAGAAATAAAAAAATACAATGTCTTCTTTTCAAAGGAAAACATGTATTAAAGAAAAAGATTTAATCGTATTATCGAAAGTAAAGTAAAAATATAATGAGATTAGAAAAAAAAAAAATGTTCGATCAAATTTCGTACTGATTGTGAGATGAAACATAGATGAGAAATTAAGAAATAAAAAAAGGAAAAAGAAAAAAAAAAGAAATTACGACTAAAGATAAAACACAAAATACAAATGTAATATTGTTAAATCAAAATATTCAAATAATTATTATTTATTTATTAATAATATAATTAATATTAATTTATAATATAATAATTTAATTAATACTAATTTAATTAATATTATTTTATAATTTTATAATTCAATTAATTATAATTTAATATATATTTTTTAATAATTTAATTATTTAATTTTTTATAATTTAATTAATATTATTTTATAATTTAATACAATAACTTAATAATTTAATTAATTATTTTTTATTTTATATTATCTTATAACTTTATAATCTAATAATTTAATAATTTAACAATTTAATTAATTATAATTTAATTAATATTCATATTTTATATATATATAATCAAGTAATCGTGAATGAAAGAGAAAATAAGATCGGAAACAAAATATGACGAATTTGTTACTGAAATGTAAAAGATAGAATTGTAAAAGAGAGAAAGAGAAACAGAAAATTCAACAAAAGAAATAAAATAATAGAAAAAGAGAGAGAGAGAGAGAGAGAGAGAGAGAGAGAGAAAGAACAGAGAGTAAAGGGGACCCACTTTGGTTTCGGAATCATATCTCTGAGTATATACACGCACGCATTCGACTAGTAGATGTATATGTATGTAAATAAAAGGTGTATGAGAGAAAAGGAAAAGAAACTACGAAAGTTGCATACGAAAATGGACTCGACAGGCTAATATCCACGTGGACAACACACTACGAACGCGTATCAGTTTGCCTCGAATGTAGGTTATCCGTTAGAATATGAACAGCAATTTGAAGAACTGTTTTTTTTTTTCTTTTTTTAAAGACCTACAAAGAGATAGAGAGAGAAAGAGAGAGAAAGAGAGAGAGAGAGAGAGAGAGAGAGAGAGGATTGTAAAAATCATCACAAATTTTTTTTGTTCAATTCTTACAAGAGAACTTTATATTATTGATTAATATTTTGATTTTAATACTAATTGAAATTAATATTATAAAAATTAATATTTTAAATAATACCAATTGAATTTAATTAGTACAAAAATTAATATTTTGAGAATAATATCAATTACATTTAATATTACCAAAAAAAAAAAAAAAAAAAAAAACAAGGAATAAATTTAACTTCATTTTTATATATATATATATTTTTTAAAATATATAAAATATATTAAATTTATATAAATAATATAAAAATATATTTTCTTTTTTTTAAATAATTATTATCAATTTTCTTATAATATGTTGGACAAATTTGTCGAACTTTTTTAAATTTAAAATTTAATTTAATTAACAGTAGTAAAATATTCATATTAATATTAATATTAATATTAATATTAATTTTATTTACACAAATGTGTTGTAACGTTTCTAAAAAATTACATTGACAAATCTTTATTTAATACCAAAAACGTTCCTAACTTGATAAAATTGTGTTTTTATAATTGATATATTAATTTAATTTACATATGTATATATATTTTTTTTTTTTTTTGTTTAATAATTTAAGAATATATTTTCATTAAATTATTAAAATAAAAATTAAGATTATATTATTGTTATATATGTATACATATATAATATTTTATAATAATTGATTATAACAGAATTATAATCAATTGATATAAAGGTGTACGCAAGAGAAAAAGATTGTTTGATTATTCTATTATTCGATATTAAATTAATATTTAATAATAATTATATATAACATAATATATGTAAATATATTTAGTAAATATAAATAAAGATTAACTTAAATCAAGATTAAATTATTATCGATGAATAATGGTATCGAAACGTTTTATTCAACATACTCAAACTTACTAAACTTATTATATTAATGTAAGCCTATATATTGTTGTCCTTGTATGTATATATATTCATATACATATAGGTGTACGTATATAATCTACATCTACAACAAATATTACTCTGCAGTTACTCGGCTTGTGTAAATACATACACATATGTATATATGTATATTATATATATATATATATATATATAGGTATGTACTTATCTGACTTAACCCTCGATACCTAGCCTTCAACTTTATCCCCGCTATTATATTCTCATCAAAGCGACCTTCTATTGGGGTGGTGGGAGGGAGAGGAGGGGAGAAGGGGTATACTAACTTTGTAACGTACGCATCATTAATGCTCATTCTGCATGCAACAAAAATGCCTGTCCCTATTGTCTTTACACTTTCTTATTATTCCATAGACATGAAGATACACGTTTTTATTGGATCGGTCAATAAATAATGTGTTGGAATTTTAAATATAAAAAAAATACACATAGTTTTGTGATTTATTTTGAAAATATTATTAATTATATTTATATTAAAATATATATTTTATGGTGTGTTATTTGTTTTGATGAAAGTTATTGAAAGTTTTTAATAGAAAAACTGAATATTTGTCTTAATAAATTGAAATAAAAAATTGAGTAAATTAAAAAAAAACAAAAAATAAATAAATAAATAAATTACAGATACAAATTCTGTAATAATTATTTGTAATTTATAATTACAGAAATATAAATTATTAAAGATTATTAGGTTGAACAATTTTTTTTAAAATTAATGTTTGTAATTATATTAATATAATTATAATTATATTATTATATAATTATAAATTTATAAATAAAAAAATATATTATATACTATAATTTATAATAATTATATTAATATAATTAAAATTTAAATAAAATTAAATATATTAAAATAAAATTAAAATTAAATTTGTATATATGCTTATAAAAAAAAAAAAAAAAAAATAAAAATAAATCATTAAATACCAAATGTTATATGGTTAGTTATTAATATATTATTTATATAACAAAAAATAAAATTCAGAAGATTTACAATAGAAATAATTATAATATTATAGAATAAATTATAATATATAATAATTAAATAAAAATTATAGTAAAATTCAAACATAATCACCATTATAAAATTTAATAATTATTTCTCTTAGGATCATTTCTTCTGAGAAATATTACTTATTCTCTCTTTCTCTTAATGATGTATTCTTATATTAGAAAATAAAGATAAATTAATGATCTCTGTAATATTTGTAAAATGATAAAAGAATCTTTCCTGTTTATCTAAAACTTTCTTTATATTCTCTTCTTAATTATCACTCTCTACTAATTTATCTTCTTCAATATTACGAAAATTATTGACATCATCGTCCTTTTTACAAAATCCTGTACACTGAAATGAATTATTGTACATTGAAACGGAAGTTAGTTTACAAAACACTTACCACATTTCAATATTACCTATTTTAAAATACACCAAAAACAAAAATGACAAGAAATTATTCGAATTTATCATAGAAATATGATTCATATTACATTTTTTTTTTGTTTTTATTTAAAATACTTTTACGTACGATTCGTGAATGAACAAACATTTCATAATGATTCTAATGTTCTGAAGAAAAATTCTTTTGTTATAATTAATACGAGAAAAAGAAAAAGAATAGAGTAAAAGAAAGAAAGAAAAGAAAACAAAAAAAAAAAGAAAAGAAAAGAAAAGAAAGAAAAGAAAGAGGTAAAGTAATAATGATGATAGAATGATCTTTTCGAAGAGTGAAACCCTTTGAATGACGTAACGTTGGACCCGTGTGCTTTCAAAGAGTCATTCATGCGAGTATCTTCTGCGAGAAGAAACCATAGAAATAAGGTAAGGTAGTACAGGTCACCTGTTCGAAGATGTGAAACTGGGATGCAGAGTATTAGCAAAGACCTTGGAAAAAAATAATCATTTAATCTCTTTCCTTTTAACATTCATTTTTTTCTACGAACAAAAATATACGATTTATTTTCATCAAAATATTATTATTTAAATTATAATAATAATTATTATTATTATTGTTATTAAGTGTATGATTTCATTTATTATATACATTTGTTATTATTAATTAATTTTATCGTTAAATAATAATCAATTTTGTGACAAAATATAAAATTTTATATTTGTTTTAGAGGAAGTTTAATTATTCGATTAAATAAAGTTACACGTTTTATTTTATAATTCTAATCAACAAAAATAATATACCAATTATTAATTTTAATAATAATATGTATGTATATATATATATAGATATATATAATAATTAATTTTAATTTTAATTATTTCATATTACTTTTTATTTTAATTAATTAAAATTTATTATTATTTTATTTTAAATTATAATTTTAATAATTTTAATAATATGTATATATAAATAATATATACCACAATTATAATTTTAATAATGAATATAATGAAACCTAATATAACAATATTATTAAAACAAAAATTCTTTAATTCAACATAATAATTTGCAAAAATATTCACACGCGTGATTAAATATTTTTATTTTAATTAAATATTAATTTTTATTTTCTTTGTTTTTTTTTTTCTTTATCGTTAATACGTATTTATTTTGAATAAAAAAAGAAAAAAACTTATTAAAATTATATTACAAAAATATAATTTTTATATTATCTAATTTTATTAATAAATTATTCTAATTAATTTTATTAATTTTATTTAATAAATTTATTAATAGATAAAAATATTTTGGAAATGACAAAGAATCAAATGTTAATTTCATCTTATTTTTACCTGGTAATTTCCTAAACGTTTGAGACACGTTTTCTGGGAGAGAAAAAAGAAAAGGATAAAAAAATAAAACTAGTGAGAGAGAAAGAGAGAGAGAGAGAAAGAGAAAGAGAAAGAGAAAGAGAAAGAAAAAGATCTGTTTATTACTCTTAGCACGCCTCTTTTTCAGATGAATGAGACTTTGGAAACACGGAGAGCATAGAAAACTTGCACAGACTGCGGAGGGTGATCTGTAATCTGCTCCTCATCTACCAACACTAAAGAACCTACAAAGATATTTGATCGTATAATAATACCGCTTAGGTTTACACATATATATTAGTATACATATATACGTGTATATTAGCGTTTTACGTTCTTTTTTTTTTTCAAATATCTATATATCTATATGTAGATACAGGGTGGTCCGATGTGTTGAAGAAGATAAAACCTTTTTTTTTTTTTCTAACATAAAAATTACAGATTTCTATTTTTTCTTTTTTCAAATAAAATTCTAATATTTAAGAAAAAAAAAAAACTACAACGATATAAATAAATGATTACGTTTAATTAACATATTTCTTTCTTTATAAATTCTAATATTTAAAATTTAAGATATAAAACAACAGRCACACATTTTTTGTTATTCAAATATAAAAATTATATATTTTTATTTTTTTTTTTTTTAAATGTAATTTTAATATTTAGAAAAAAAAAACTATAACGATATAAATAAATGATTACGTTTAATTAACATATGTTTTTATAATTTAATATTTTAAATTTAGATAGGAAAAAATTTATTATACATATAACGAAAAAAAATTAATATATTAATAAAATATAATAATTAATTAATAGATTAATAATTATTATATATTAATTATTATATTATAAATATTATAATAAATATTAAATATTAATTTTTAAATATTACATTATAAAATATTATATTATATATATTTATTATTAATATAATATTAATAATTAATAAATAAATTAATGTATAAGATAAATAAAATAATAATAAATATATAATTTAAATATGCAACAATTTTGCATATACAAAAGTAGAAATAAATAAAAAAAATATATACATAGATATATACAGATATGGAAACAGGTGACTAATAATAGATTCTTCTCTTTTCTATTTTTTTTTTCTTTTTTTTTTTTTATGTAAGTACAAGAAAACATATCCATACGTTTACCACGTATTTGTATTCGTATACATATATATATTTGAAGTAAACTGGCTTGTATTTTCCCGTCGTGTTGCATTGCATTACGTCGGGAAGCTGCATCACACGTGGGAGACAGGTAGCTCACTTCCGGTCGGTGGTAGAGACCATTATATAGGATGCACGATATGCACGGATCCAACGAGTTATGCTTCAAGGTTTCATAAAGGTCCAGACAATGGACAACAGGCGTGAACATAACGTTCAACTACTCATGACTCTTCGAACTTGGTCTCAGATCGCGTGTATAACATTTTCATATGGTTTTACAGATTAYTATTATTCATCAATGATTTTATACAATTTCTTTTTTTTTTTCTTTGCATTACTTGTTATTATAATTATTTTTTTAATTATTCATTTTATTTTACTTGTTTAGTTTTTAATTTTCATTTATTATTTATTATTTTATTATTTTATTATATTTTTTTTAAATATTCTATTACAATTTCTTTTATTTGCTTGCATAATAATATTTTGTATTTTTTCTTTTTTTCATCTATGTATATATATATATATATATATTATATATAATTATTACACATACTTTGTTATATTTAATAAATTTTAAAACAAACAAACATTGTTTTTTTATATTTATTTCAATATTTTTTTTTTTTTTATTATATATCAAATAAAAATTTATTAACTTCAAATGAGGAATAAAAAAATGTTTATTATATGTATATATGTTATTATTGCATATTTTAATAATTTTATTACATATAATATTATATATATTATAATATATAAATTATATATATATTAATAATTTAATAATTTTGAACAAATAAAAATTGGTATACTTATTTCAATATTGTCTCTTTATACAATAATAATAATAATCGAATGAAAATTTATGAACTTTAAATAAGGAATCAAAAAATATTTATTTTATATATTCATTTATTGTTTACATTTACATATATTTTTATATAATTTATCATTCTTATTATATTGAATAATTTTGAACAAACAAAAATTGGTTTATATACTTATTTCAATATTGTTCTTTACTATATATCTAATAAACGTCTATTAACTTTAAATGTGAGCATCAAAAAATGTTTCTTTTTTGATACCATTTAAGATAAATTTAAGATTATCTTTTTTTTCCAAAAATATATTTATTCTATATTATCAAGAGATATATACAAGCATGATTTCTTCCGCATGTACAGTGAAACTGTGTCTTCTCATGCTTCCTCCTCTTTCCGTGCTTACAATATAAATGTGTCCTCTCGATACGTGGGACAATGTATTGGTATGCTCATGCACGTCTCCGATATGCAAGTATATTCGAAAAGTATACTACTCCAACATTTGCACAGATTTACGTATCATTCAACGTAAAAGTCAATGGAGAAATGTATTCTTAATGTTTAGTTTTTTTTTTTTGGTTTTTTTTTGTTTTTGATTTTTTTTGGTTTTCTATAGAAAGTGAATCTTTTCTTCTTCAGCTTTTATATTCAACTTTTTTACTTTAACGTATAGAAATATTATTGATTATATATATATATTTTTTTTATAATAATAATAAATAAATAAAAGATAATAGGAAATATTTACTAAACATATTTAAATTTATTTTCCCATAAATAAAAAACACCATAATTTTTTCTATTCTTTTATGTGCGACAGTATCGATTATTCATTCTCATGTTTATTTTTATTATATTAAAATTATTATTCATAAAAAA
>NW_015149038.1:408541-434523 GCF_001465965.1 Polistes dominula | reverse complement strand
TATAAAATTATTAATATATTTAATTATCAATTAAAATAATTTGTAATAATAAAATTTTAATTTTACTTTACTTCTATTTAAATATTAAATAAAATATATATTAAATTTAATTTATAATAATATATTTAATATAATTTAAATATAATATATTTAAATAATAATATAGTATTTAATTATATATAAATAAAATAAAATATCTAATTATAATGAATAATATAATAAATTATATATATATATGTAATAAAATATTATGATATAGTATATAATTATATATAAATAAAATAAAATATCTAATTATAATGAATAATATAATAAATTATATATATATATGTAATAAAATATTATGATATAGTATATAATTATATATAAATAAAATAAAATATATAATTATAGTAAATAATATAATACAATTTAATATATATTTATATATTAAAAGCATTGAAATAAAAAAAAAATGGAAGATAAAACAATTTGAAATTCTTTCTTTCTTTACGTTATTAATTAATCGTATAAATTATACATGGAATTATATTTAAAGTGTATTTAAAATACATATATACAGACACACATATACATCTAAATAACATTTTTTTTGTCTCGACAATAAGCCCTATTAAGATCTTGCAAATTTCTTATTATCTCTCACGTTATATCTTACGTTACGCGGATGGAAAAGGATTGCTCGAGGATAGGGAAGTCTATTATAAAGTAATACATATAACATATATGTATGTATGTATGTAACCATGTATTTATGTATTATATCGTGTCCCGGTAGTTTATTGCTCATTGCTACAGAGAAGAAGATTCTACTCCGTTTCTATTTCACGGCCACTTCGTCTCGTTACTTGTGCGATCACATAAGTAGATAACGAAAGGCTAACATACTTTTCTACGAACGAAAAAGAGAATAGAAATGTAAAATCAAATGTAAGAAGAAGAAGAAGAAGAAGAAAAATAAGAAACTAGAGAAGAAGAAAAAGATAATTCGTGTGTCTGTGCATTACACACACTAACTTCATTTTTCTCCTACGTTTCCAAATAACATTTAATGATTAAATATGTATTATAATATATAAGTGAATGCAGTATATATATATACATTATCTGCTAAAAGTTTGGAATTTTTAAATAAATTAATACAAAAATAAAATATTTACAATAAAAAGAATTATTGTGATGTAATTGTACAGTTTATTTGTCTCTATGATAATTTATGAATAACAAAATTTGATGTATGTAATTAATAAATGATACTGGGCCAATTTTTTGTTAATTATATCAGACCTTAATTGAAATTTGTTTAGATATTGTTTTATTTTTAAATTTTCTTTTTTATTATTTATTTATTTTTATATATAATAATATAGTATAGGCATATATATATATANTATATATATATATATATATATATATATATATATATATATATATATTGCTAAAAGTTTCGAATCTTTAAATAAATTAAGGATAATTAGAAATAAGATATTTATTAAAAAAATAAATTATATTATGATTTATTTATAAATCCTAATTTATGGATAACACAAAATTTTAATTAATTAATTAATAATTATTCGAATAATTTTTCATGCTAGTAGAAAAAAGTTGCACACAAATATTTCTAATAATAAACTAAAATCAATATATATATAATAAGTTTTTTATTTTATTACTTTAAATTTAATTAAAATTTGAAATAATAACTATATCTATTGTTAATAATAAATTAAAAATAATAGAGTCTAATAATAATGTATAATAATAAATTCTAATACAATGCAGTATATGCGTTCAAAATTATGTCAAAAATAATAATTTGATGTAAAAGAATAAGAAAATCTTAATTAAAACTTTAATTTAACACGTTAATAATAATAATAATTATTATTATTTAAAAATTAATTGACATGTATAATTTATATGAAATTACATATAAAAATTTGTATGAGATTACGTATACAAATTTCTATTAGATAAATGTAAAAATTTATGAGATTACACGAGTAAAGATAAACTTTTGACAGATGGTGTATATGTGTTTATATGGTATCTGTATAAATATATATATCTCATATCTTCTCCCCCTGTTTCAGAATTCTGTTTCGCCAACTTGATGTTATGTATTTTTACTATTACGTCATTACAGGTTGCAATTTACAGTGGCTACTTGACTTGTAGTCAACGTTATTACTATATGGAGTAACTGTATATAGTATGAATAACATCATCCATGTCCACCGGGTTGGTAAACATATAAAATAGTCTACCCGCTATATGTACTCTTAAGAAGAAATCATTTTCCTATTATATAGATTATACCTACGTTCTATAAGTATTCATAATCTTATTTATATATATATATATATATATATTTTTTTTTTTTCTAATTTTTGTTTATTTATATTATTAGAAATATTAGAATTGTTAAGTGTATGTTTCTAAAATAATTAAATAAATTTTATTTTTGATATAATACGTATGTGTGAATTTTAAAATTTGTATAATATTAAAGATTATTCATTATTATATTTGTTCTCTAATATTTAATTAATTATATTTATTGTATAATATATTATATATACAATATATTATATTATAACTAAATTATTTTATAATTATTAATATATGATAATATATTTTTAAACTAAAAATTTTTATATATATATATATATATATATAATGTAATATATTGTATATTTAAAATAAAAAAAAATATATATTTAAAATAAATATAATATAATAACAATATATATTATATAAACAATTATAATATACTAAAAATATATATTATATAAATAATAATGAAATTATTTAATAATTATTAATATAATATATTTAATATAATATATTTATTTGATTGGATATCAAGTTATATCGTTATTATTAATATTTTATATTTATGATAAATAATATGCAAAATTTTTATTTATATAACAAACTAATATGTTATATATATATATCATTTATTTATTTATTAAAATTTTTTATATCCTAAATTATTGTAATAACATCTACTATATACAATTATCAGTATCATTTTTTATATATATTTTATATTTAAATAAGTAATATATTACAATAGTATAAATAATATCATAATTATTATCTACAAAATATACTTATGTACATTATTTCCTTTTTTTTTATATTTTATAATATCTATTTCAATTATTTAATTATAATAAAAATGTATATATATATATATATAATTATACTATACATATTATTCAATTAATATATAATTAAACTATATACTATTATGTGTATTATTATTAATAATTAATATTATAATATTATTAATCATTATATGTGATGAGTACTTTTTCAATAATTAAATATTTGTATAAATAATTATATTTATAAATATATAAAATAAAGTTATGTATCTTTACAAGATTTAACGTGTAAATTTAATGAATTTTCTTTTCGAAAACGAATCTTTCATGAAATATTTCAGCTACATTTACTCCTCCACATAGAAAAAGAAAAAATAGATGATGAAGAAAAATGTATAACTTTCATCTTATCATGTTATTTTTCAATGTCAATCTTTCACGTTATCTTTCATCTTTATGTACAATAGTTAAAATATCAAACGAGAGATAATAATTTTTAAGAAAATAGATGATAGTATATAAATAATGTAATGTTAAGAATATGTATATATATATAAATATGAAATTATTAAAAATAAATTTATATTAAAAATATTATTTAAATAATGAGATTAATAATCAATGTTAATTGACATTAATAAAATTAACATAAATAATTGGATTAATGGTCAAACCTTAATCAAATTGTACTTTTTTTTTGTAATTTAAAATTATTATTGTAATATAATAAATTTCTATATTTTTTTTCTTATAATTATTATCTTATTAATTTAACAATAAAAATGTTCGTTTATATTTTAAAGATCAATACGCTTCTATGAATAATTAAAGTGAATAGAAAAAAAAGTTAAGTGAAGAAAGGAAGAAGGAAAAGGAAAAGAATAATAAATAGAAAAAGAAAAAAACAAAAAAGGAAAACCTATAATTAGATTAAACTCTTGTATAAGGTTACACGGAATGATAGTTTATTATAAATTTAAATGTCTTTCTCTCTCTCTCTCTCTCTCTCTCTCTCTTTCTCTCCCTCTTGTTTATGTTAATTAGAATTACGTAAAATCATTCTTCCTATATATATATACCGATCGAGGTTAGCAAAACAATAGAAAAAAATTAAAAAAATTCAAATGCGAAAAAGAAGAAGAATAATAGAAAGAAGAAAAATAAGAAGAAGTGGAAATAAACAGGAATGTTTAATGATAATTCTATTTTTATAAATTTTTTTTCTCTACTTAATTTAAAAATATTATTCGAGAACATGGTAATCGAAGAAACGAATGAAATCGAAACTCATATAATACCATCGTATACTTTTTTTTTTATCATACACGAATCGTATAGAATGTACATGCTTACTTATATATAGTATATGTTATATATATATATATTTTATTATAGTTCGCTCTTACTTATGCCTTTCCATTAAATTCTCTTCGTTGCTCACCGATTTCTCCATGTTGTTCATTGGAACGAATTCTTAACGAGCATTAGAATAGAGATAGTTAAGATATTTATACTTATCTTATTGGGATGATCAACAATTTTTATCAATTATTATTAATATTTTTAACAATTTTGAACTTGTATACATAGAAACAAGAAGATACATTTTTTATTCCATTTTTGTTAATGTTTGATAAAAAAAATATTGTTCATTTATACTAATTTTAAAAATAGTAAGGTTATGTGCGAAAAATTTGCGAATTTCTTTTTTCCGTTCATTGAAATGAACTTTTGAAGAGTATTAAAATATATGTTAGTATAATACATTTATTCTTATTTTATTATGGTCAATTTTTATCAATTATTATTATTAATATTACTAAAAATTTCGAACTCGTACACACAGAAACAAGAAGATTCATTTTGTATTCCATTTTTGTTACTGTTTGATTAAAAAAATATTGTTTTTCAATCTCATTTGTACTAATAATGAAAATAGTAAGGTTATGTATACAAAATTTGCGAATTTCTTTTGTTTCGTTCATCGTAATAAACTTTTAATAATAATTAAAATACATATTTGTATAATATTGTATATTTATTCTCATCTCATGTGGGTAATTAAAATCTCTATTCAATTATTATTATTAATATTACTAAAAATTTTGAACTCGTACACACAGAAACAAGAAGATTCATTTTGTATTCCATTTTTGTTAATGTTTGATTAAAAAAATATTTTTTTTTCCATCTCATTTGTACTAATAATGAAAATAGTAAGGTTATGTACGAAAAAATTTGCAAATTTCTTTTATTTTGTTCATCGTCATGAATTTTATACAAGTATTAAAATACATATTAGTAATTATACTAATGTAAGTAATTGTATAAATGTATTAACATTTATTCTCATTTTTTTGACATTATCAAAATGTTTATCAATTATTATTAAACACGAAGATTCATTTTATTCTATTTTTGCTAATATAATATATATTTAAAAAATAATATATTATTTTAGTATCTCATTTGAAGTAATCACGAAAATAGTAAGGTTATGTACGAAAAATTTACGAATTCTTTTATTTTATTCATCGGAATAAACTTTGAACAATAATTAAAATACATATTAATATAATATTGTACATTTATTCTCATCTTATTATATGATGATCAATTTTGATCAATTATTATTATTAATATTTCTAGAAAAATTCCAATCTCTTGCACATTGACACACGAAGTACTGATTTTAAATTTGTCTTTTTTTTGCTGACGATATGAGGAAAGAAAAAAAAAAAGAAATGATTTCTCTCTCTCTCTCTCTCTCTCTCTCTCTCTCTCTCTCTATCTCCCTCTCTCCCTCTCTCTCTCTCTTTCTCTCTCTTATTCTCATTTGTGCTACTCGCGGAAGTAGCAAGGTGTTATACGAGAAATTCGCGAACTTAGCTTTTTCTTATTTCGAAGAACGAGACTGAGAAATAGAATGAAGTGGAAGAGAAGGAGGAGGAAGAAGAAGAAGAAGAAGAAGAAAAAAAAAAGAAAAAATCGCTGTCGAGATGTAAAATTAATTCTCCGAATGGTCGACCGATCTTCGACGATGAACTAAAAAAAAAAAAATTAAAAAAAAAAAAAAATTGTGAGGATAAAGGCTTTTTCTTTCTGCATCGTCGTACGAAATGTTCCTCCTTCACCACCCCCTCCTATCGTTCGATTTCGAAATAGCTTCTTTTCTTTAGCTTCCTTTTTTTTTTTTTTTACCATTCTCCTCTAACACGAATTCTTTATCCCTCCCCCCTCTTTCTCTCTCTCTCTCTCTTTCTTTTTCTTTTTTGTAAATTTTTTTTTTCTGCTTTTTGTCAATCGTTCTTCTCACTTTGTTTAATCGTTGCCAAGTCAAAATGTCGGACTTTAATTTTCATTTTTTCTTTTTTTTTTTATAATGCTAACGAAATCATACCTTACACGTGTATGCATCTTGTTTCTTCGATATTCTAAATATAAAAAAGATGGTGGTGGGGATACTTGCGTTGAGAGAATGCTAATTCTATGTATTTTTTTTTTCTTTTCATTTTTTCTTTTTCTTATTGGATCGCATTAATTAAATTTAAGATATAAACAGTTATATTATTCGTACACGAATATTGAAATGAGTGAATTTTTTGTTTTCGCAAACATTTGTTTCAATACTTTTATCGATGTTTTATTTGCTATATATTATTTGTTATATATGTATTATTTGCAATTTATTATTATAATATATATTTATTAACATATTAATATTAATAAATTAATATTTATATAATATAATATAATATACTATATAATATAATAATATTAATATACAATATATTAATTATTTATTATTATTAATTGTTAATTACTATAACATAGTAATAATATTAATAATAATATTAATATTTGTTAGTTCACATATTAATAATAATAAATAATTACAATTAATAATAATTTTTAATTATTTAAGATTTTTTTTTGTTTACATTTTTCGTATAAATAATAATAATTGATTGTGAAATATTTTATRGTCCTTCTTATCATAGTTATTTTATAATATATAAAATTAATAATAATTTTTAATGTAAATTAATTATAAAAAATAAAAAAAAAACAAATAAATTTTTCCAATGTACAATAAAACCTTAAAGAACCATAAATAAATTATACTTAAAAATTAAAAATTAAAGGGGCGGGCGGAATAAGTAAAAATTATCAATATAACATTATTATCATCATCATTGTTTAAGATTTCATTTGTAAGAAGAAAGTGCATATTATATCTTGAACTTAATGCGATTAGGATCGTTCATAAAAAATCATCTTGGTCACGCTATTTCCTGTGATCATAATTAACGATCATATGATTTTTATCGAACCCTCTTTTCTCACAAGAAAGAATTTATTTTTCGGTGAGCGAGGTTCTAAAGAGAAAAAAGAAAAAAAAAAAAGGAAAGGAAAAAAAAAAAAAAAAGAAAAAGAACAGGAAAACTAAAAGCTAGTTAGCGAGAATTTCGAAGTTTTAATAAATCCGAGATTAGTTACGTTAGCGTGTTAGGAAGTCATCCAACGTTGTGGTTGGATCATCGTTGACGGATCAAATGACGTCGATCTTGCTTTCGTGGCAACTCAAACATAGTCTTTTTCCTAACTCTTCCCCCCCCCCCCACCGTTGCTAACCTTCTTCCACCCTCTTCCTCCTCTTCCCAATGTCACCTTTACCCCTTCCTTTACCCCCTCCTTTACCCCCTTCTTCTGTTCCGTATTATTTGATTTAGTTTAGTTAAAATAGTTGGTTGAAAAGAGATAGAATGATAAATTTTTCAACTAACTCCCTGGACCGGAAGTCTCGTAAAGAAACCTCTCATCGTCTACGGAATTTGCTTATACTTAATATCTAGCGAAAAAGGAATCAATGAGAGTGAGTAAGTGAGAGGGAGAAGGGGTGGAGGGAAAGAGACAAATTATCGCAATACACGTGGACAGATATTTCTTCCTTTTTTTTTTTCTTTTCTTTACTCTCATCTTTTCTTCTGGTAGTCACGACGAGACTAGAAGGTTTCCTATTTCCGATGAGACTGTATCTTGAGGGGATTAGATATCTCTCGGATCATCTTTAAATTTTAGATATCGAAGATGCGATTAAATGGATTCTTTTTTTTTTTTCTTTTTATTTAAATTGCATTTTACAAAATTATTATTATTATTATAATATAGAATGAAGAAAAATCTTTTGAATATCAATTGTGGAAGGAGGGTAAGGGTATGTGTACTTATCCCATCAAAAACCATATTTTATTACCGTAATATTATAATAATAATAATAATAATAATAATACCAATATTAATAATTACAATTATGTTATCAAACTTTTTTTTTTTATATGTATTTGTATTATATATTATTTGTATTATATATATTGTATTTATATATAATTGTAATTATATATAATAAATTATATATATATATACAGTGGGTGTAGAAAGTATTACGTTTTACGATATGTTTAACTGAATGTGAATTTAACCTTATAATTAATAAAATAAATTAAAAATTATGAGATTATTAAAAAATAATAAACGATGAAATTGGAATGTATGATGAAAATTCGCAGACAATGATTTAAAAATTTTCCAAACACATAAATGTTTTGTCATACGTTATTACGTACTACTTAGATCAAATTTTTGTTTATTAAAAATATACGAATAATATTTAGATCCTTTGAACAATTTGAGGAGGAGAAGATGAAAAAAAAACGGTATTTATCGATCAATGAATTACGTAATACATATTGAAGGAGAGAAAAAGAGAGATGAAAGGGATCTTTATACTCGAGAAGAAAGAAAGAGAGAGAGAGAGAGAAATTTCCAAAGTGAATTTGTTATGCACGAGACGTTATTTCCTTCTTCTTAACTTCCCGAGAGAGAGATGACCGAGCCTTTGGGGGAAAAAAAAAATAAGAAAAAGAAAAGGAGAGATGACATAAACGAGAAGAGAGAAGAATAGAAGAAAAGAGAGAGAGAGAGAGAGAGAGAAAGAAAAGAAAAAGAATAAAAATAGAAATAGAAAGTCAGTCAAATATATATATAGACAAAATTTTAGTCAAAACAAAATCCTAGTATACACTTAAGCGTATAATATTTTTGTCCAACGTTATTTGGGAAATAAAATTAAAAGAAAAAATAAAGAAATAAATAAAATTAAGATTTATTATTTATTTTAATGGTGGAGTGAAGAGAAGAGAATACAAATTGTTCTAAAAATAAATATTTTTTGGGCAATTGAATTTGATACTTTTGATATTAAATTAAATTAGAGTTGCATTGATATTATCACTTGTTTTATCATTTAAAAATACGAATAATGTTAGCATTAAAAGATGGACCAATGTAATCGAAAATAATGAAGAAGATTATATCAAATTAGTGATGATATTATATATGGTGTTTATTAAGGTGTATTATATGTATATATTAATATTATTTTATATTCTGTATATATATATATCTATAGGATGTCTGAGGAAATTTGTAATTCAGTTAGTAATATGACCGAGAGTTGAATTTTTGGCAAATTACAATTTATGTATATTCAAAACGGTTATTTTATTTTATTTTTTTTATAAAATATTTTATGTATAATCATATAGAATATWATTTATATTATTATATTATAATTATATACAATATAATTTTTTTATAAGAAGGACAATTTTTTTCTGATAGCCAGATAACTAGATAAAAAAAGGGTTTAACAAAAATATTTTTAATTAAATTCCAAATCCTGATGCAACTTTTAAATGAGCCATATAACACCTTACATACATATATACATATTATATTGCAAATAAATATTAAGTACGTTGAAAAATGGTAACGAATATTAATTGCAACATTTAAAATAGTTTGAAAAGAAAATAAAACAAAAGTTTATACCAAAATGAAATTGATAAACACCTACAAATAGAATGATATACGTTCCCATAATTATGAAAATACTCTAATCTTATTTCCATATATTTATAGTATTAAATTTGAACCCTAAACAAATTCTATACAATATTGAAATAACAAACACCATCTAACGATTCATTTTTGACAATATTATGAAAATTATACTAAATTAATTTAATTTAAAATAATGTGGTATGAAATAATTGATAAATTCATATATATAAAGTAAACTCTGGTATAATATAAAATAATAAAATAAGGTAAACTTACATATATAATATAATGTGCCCACAATTATGAAGATGGTCTAAATTAATATATATATAAGTTATAGGAAAGATACAGATGATATATCTTATAAGAAAATGATGATGAAAATATAATAGTGTTACAGAACTGGGAGAGTATTTGAACTCGTCGATGGTTTGTTATTCACGGTACGTCATTTCCTTCTTCTGTGCTTCTTTCGTTCCAATGATGAGAGGAAGAAGAAGCAAGAGGAGAAAGGAAGAACAGCAGGAAGTGGTACAAAGTACGAAGTGGTCAAACGGCACGTGTTCACAGCGCCGTACCTGGTGCCATTGGCCGACCCTGTTGCTACAACACAACACAACAACTCTTCTTCTCTTTACAAGACTTTTTCTCTCTTCTCATCGTTTAAATCATCTAAGCCATAAGTTGAACTTAAGTCATCTAAGTTGATGTCTGAATCACAGACAAACTTTCAAAGGTAAACCTGAAACCCCCTTGGTAGCCTCCTCCCTACAACCCCCCTCCCCCGCCATTAAACGGGACGAAAAGCTTGTCTAGTGACAAAGGAGTTCAAATGGCCCTATAAAAAGGGCTTGACACATTTTTTCTCAACTCTATGGTATTCGAGTTTGTTTATATGGATTTTTTTCTTTTTTGGCTTCTGTATAGCACGGTTTTTTCTTTCCACATTGTTTTCTTTCTGCTTATAAATATATTGTTATATTATTTTTTAGGATTTTTATCATAAGATGTTTTTTTTGTGTGTGTTTTATTTGATTTTTATTATTTTTTTTTTTTTCGAAGTTATTATAATAATCGTATGGTTGTGGTTTATAATGAAAAGGTTGGGGTACATTTGAATAGAATTATTTGTACGAAATTAATTAAATTAATTACTATATAATAGTAATATTATATATATTAGTTGATTATATATAAATTACTATATAAAATGTACTATAAAATGACTATCCTTTTAATTACTATATAAAATATAGTATTTAAATATAATATAAAATATAGTAAAAAATTAAAAATATATAATATAGTATTAAAATATAATATTTAAATATAATATATAATAATAAATATATAATTTAATAAAAAATTAAATATATAATATAGTACTATAATTTAGTATTAAAATATAGTTAATTATTATATGATAGTAATTAAAATAATTAATTTCTTATAAATATTATTAAATATATTGTATTGTTATATACTGCAAGAAATTTTAATGGTATCGGATATTTATTTATAAAATATATTTATTTGGATATTTGGATATTGTTGTTTAAATGTTATATTTCTTTTTTTATTATTATTAATAAATTTAAGTAGATTCTCTCTTATAAAGGTAAATTTCATTTATAAATACTACCTGTAAATTTATATGCATTTTATTATATATATAACAATACAATAAAATGAATACAATAAAAAATCTTGATATATATGAAAACACATTGTATAGTTGCATATATTTTACTATTAATAAATAATTATTACCAATAAATTTGTCTCTATAATATCTCGATTAAGAAAAAAAAAATTATGTTTTTTATTATTTTTACGCTTAAATAAATAAATTTTTATATATGCCCAATATATAAAAATAAATTTATATTAAATAATTCTTTACAATATAATACATTATAATAATAAATAATCGTTAAAAACTATTTAACAACTAACCCATTTTAAATAAAAAAAAAATTTCTTTTATATATAAATATTTAATATATATAATTTATTATATTTCTGTAAAACAGTATTATAAAACAAACAACGAGATACTAATTGTAAGCTACAGTATATATAATCTATCTATTATTTATTTAATCGTTTTTAATTGAAAATAAAATAATAATAATAATCTTTCTCTCTCTCTCATTGCGATTAATTCATTAAACTGATAAATAATAACAGTCAGAATTCGAGAAAATATTTCGTAAGACAATATAATATTATCTTGATAAGAGTACTTGGATGCTTTGGAACAAAAATAATAAAAAAAAAAATAAATAAAAGAAAAAATGTCGAGAAAGAGAGAAAGAGAGAATGGGAGAGAGATAAAAAGAGATTGTCACACGATCAAACTAAGATAGAGATTATCTGGATAGCTAGTTTCGTTACCTTGTTCTCTTTAATATCAAAGAAAAAAAAAAAAGAACTACCATCCAAGATCACACGTGGTGCACGAGATTTTTTTTTTTCTTTTTTTTTTCACTGAAATAACTAGTCCGAATTAAATTTGTTCACATTTGAGTAGGTACTCGTGTCAACCTGTGATCCACATTACGAATTTTATCTCAAAATTAAATAGAATAACACACACGTCTTCTCTGCACGAGTTCTCATTCTTTCTATCTATGATGAAAACGTAAGAAGAAAAAAAAAATAGAAGAAGAAGAAGAGGAGGATGAGGAGGAGGATAAAGAGACAAAGATATTTATAAATGGTACCTGTTTTGCGGTAAAACTCGGTGTCATATCTACGACCGTGGGATAATAGTCATTTTTTAAATGGTCATTTGCGCAGATTCCTGTTTTCGTCAAAAGTTTTGTAGGTTAGGTTAGGACCTAAAGGAATTTTTAATTTCCTTATTTCCCCCTTTTTTCCTCAGAGAGATATTTTAGGATTATTGTTCTTAATAAGATGAATAATCTTACGTTTAATGAGTTAATTAAATTTGTATCAAATTTTTCTTTTTTTTTTTTAAGAATATATATATATGAAAAATTTTATTAATTTTGTTAAAACTTTTTTGTTTGGGTAATTAATAAAAAACGAAATTTAAAATAATCTATGAAACGTTAAATAAAAATGAGTAATTTAAATTAATTATAATTGGTATAATAATAAATTTATAATTGTATACCACATTATACCAAATATATATTAGTATAATATATAAATTAGTATAATATTAATAATATAATATATATATATTAGTATAATATATAATATATTTGGTATATATATAATATATGGTATATATATTAATAATGGTATATATAAAAAATATATATATTTATTATAATATATAATAAACCTATATTATAACATAATATATGTTACTTATAATATATAATACTTATATATTATATTATATATAATAATATTAGGTATATTAGATATATTATTAATATAATATCTACCTAAATTAATTAATACCTAATAAACCTAATATACCTAATATTATTATATATAATATATGTATATATATAATATTGTTATATTTTATTATATAAGTATTATATATTATAAGTAACATATAAAATAATTTTTATTATTAAAGTATATGTTTATTAATTATTAAAAAAAAATGTAATTGTTTAAATAGATAATGATAATAACAAAAAATTACACACAATGTCAAATAAAATTAATTTACAGTATACATCTATATATATATCAGAATGAATCAAATGCATGTTTGAAACACCTGATCGATGAAAATAAAAATAAAAAATAAAAATAATAAAAAAAATAAAAAAGAACAATGAAAAAAGAACGGAAGTGTTCCCCCTAATTGGCAAATACGTTAAAATACGAGACACGAAGAACGTACGGTTATAAGCACGTGGTCATTATCACACACAAGAACCATATAAGATATAAACTTCATCTGACGTGTTATTGAGATAACGCTGTAATCTTATTTACCACCTCGCTGATCCTACCGTGATAATCCACGACGTTGGTCCATTTCTTGGAAATATTTTCTTTCCTTGAAAACGATCCGACTTCTTGATCGGCACGTAGGCCAAGATAGATGACAATTTTATATATAGCATTAACTATTCTCTCTCTCTCCCTCTCTTTCTCTTTCTTTCTTTATCTTTATCTCTTTATCTTTATCTCTTTTTCTTTCTCTTTTGCTTATTCACTTTGTTTATTTCTTTTTATTTTAATTTGTTTTTTATTCATATTTTGTTTTTCGTTTTTAATTATGATTAATATTACTTACGAGAATAATTACTTTATTATTATTAAATTTAATATTATTATTTTGTTGTTTTTTTTTTGTTTACAAATATTAGTAAGAAAGTTCAGTTATTTTTTTAATTATAATAAATACCATTCTCTGAGAATTATTTTAAAATTATTAATATTATTATTATATATTTTGTTGTTTTTTTGTTTACAAATATTAGTAAGAAAGTTCAGTTATTTTTTTAATTATAATAAATACCATTCTCTGAGAATTATTTTGTAATTATTAATATTATTATTATTTTGTTCTTTTTTTGTGTACAAAATTTTAAAAAGCAACTTAAATTAAATTGTAAAAAAAAATTAAATTATTTCTTTGATTATAATAAATATCACTCCCGAAAATAATTTTATTATGATTTTTATTATTATTATTATTATTATTATTATTATTATTTTGTTGTTTTTTTTGCGTACAAATTCTAGAAAGAAAGTTTGATTATTTTTTTGCTTATGATAAATACTACTCCCCAAAATAATTTTATTATTAATATTATTATTATTATTTTGTTGTTTTTTTGTTTAAAAATTTTTGAACAAAAGTTCAATTATTTTTTTAATTATGACAAATATTACGCCCAAGAATAATTTTATTATGAATATTATTATTATTATTATTATTTTGTGTATTTTTTTTCATGCAAATTTTGGAAAGAAAGTTCAGTTATTTGATTGTTCTCTTTTGTAATTGTTTATTTTTTTTATTTTTAATATTTTATAATATTTACGATATCAATTGTTAATTATGTTCTTTCCAAATTAGTTGAGAAATTAAAATGAACGATTTGAATTTCATAATTGTAGCAATAGTTCGTTTAATTTGATTATCGTTCTTGTGTGTAAATTGATTAGTATTTTTTTTTTCTTTGTAAGAATATAAAACTAGATAATAATCAAATCAAATGTTAAGTTTGAAAGGAAAATGAAATCCTATATCGTGCTATTAATATTAATATTATTCTTTCTTACAAACGCAATGTAAAAGTATACACATATATGTATATGTATTCAACGTGTTTAATAAATTATCGTTTCATACACACACATACACATACATTTTCTAGTTCAAAAAATTATATAGAACATCATTAAAAAAAAAAAAAAAAAAAAAAAAGAAAGAAAAAATCAAACAAAAATTACTTTCAATTAACATATCCTTGTTTACATCGTTTAATATCAGTCTACATTTAATGAACATTTTTTTAACATTCTTACCTTATAATTTAACAACGAGCACCACTTTTACGTATAATAATAATAATAATATATATGTATCAAATATATGTGTATTAAATAAAATAATAATGTTTCATATTGGATAATAATAATTATATTAAATAACATAATATATTTATACATAATATAAAAAATAATAATTATATAATATATAATATTTATATTATTATTTATATTATTATTATTATTATTATTATTATTATTATTATTATTATTATTATTATATATTATACTATATANTATTATTATTATTATTATTATTATTATTATATATTATACTATATATAAATATAAATATTTTTATATAACATAATTATTATAAATAAATAATATTTCTAATATTATATATTATTATATATAATTAATATAAATAGTATATATATATATATCAGATGTATGTATATCAAATAATAATAATATGTCACGTTGGATACAAATAATTGTTCAAGATGAAAATAAAAAGTTTTTCATTTTACATGTATTTTTTTTTTTTTCATGAAATCATGGAAGAGGTGTAAAGAAGACACCGAATAAATAAATAAATAAAAATCTAAAAGAAACCAAAAGAAAAGAAAAGAAAAGAAAAAAAAGAAATCAAGAGGGAGTAAGAGAGAGAGAGAGAGAGAGAGAGAGAGAGAGAGAAAACAAATATACGCATGATTTTTATCGAGAATATCGCTCTCGCTGACTATCGCGAGATCTACAACGTAACGAACGATCGAAACAACTCATGGGCTTCCGCGTTTCGACGTATCGGCTAATGAAAGAAAAAAATACGGCACGCATCTTGCTAATAAAATGAAATTAATTAAAAAAAATATAACCACATAAGCGATAAAGTAAGTTGTATAGAAAAATTACACACAAATAATTGAAAAGTTAATAAGAAGAAGAAGAAAAATTAAAAGTAAACAAAGAAAATCGAACTGTAAACTCTGAATATTATTGTATATTATAGATTATTATTATTTTTTTTTTAACGACTTAACATTTATATTATTTATATAATATTATTGTATTATCAATTAAATTCGTTTAACAATTTGTATATAATTTTGGAATGCTATATCAATTTGTGTATTCAATTAAAAATGTTACTTTTGTAATAATTATATGTTGTACTTTTAAATTTCATTATTTAGTCATGTATTTCTAATATATTTATCATTGTTTATTAATAATTTTGTCACATTGTGTGTGTTTTTGTATTTCTATTTTTTTTTTTTCTAAAATGTATTATTATAGGATTTGTTTTTTTTATGACATTTCATATTATTATCGGATTTATTTAAGAATGTATATTTAATTTCTAATCTTATCACTTATGCATTCAATCAAATATTATTTTTTTAATATTGATATAGTATATTTACAAATCCCATTATTTAGGTATTTATATTAATAATTTGTATTTATTTGCGTTTTTTCTTAATACGTATCATTATTATAACAATTTATTTATTAATTATTGATATGTAGGATAATTCAATATTGTATATATCATTTTTTAGTATTCTTAGAAATTGGATTAATTAAGTGTATCAATCAATCGTACGAGGATTTATCAGTGACGTAAAGTAAAGTCACTTATGTATACGTATTGTACATTGTAGGTATATATATATAGAATAAGTAAATATGTTTTATATATGTATTGTATATTGTGTGTATGTATATTGTGTATGAGTATTGTATATTGTATATGTATATTGTGTATATGTATTTTATATTGTGTACATGTATATTGTGTATATGTATTTTATATTGTGTACATGTATATTGTGTATATGTATTTTATATTGTGTACATTGTATTGTGTATATGTATTTTATACTGTGTATGTATGTATTTTATATTGTGTATATGTTTTATATATGTATTATCACGATTATACATATATGTATTACTTGTTATATATATATATATATATGTATGTGCATTATTGTTTTAATCATTTTCAATAGGTTGTATTTTTGTTGTTCTTCACATATTTACGTCAATCGTGAAAATAATTTAAAAGTCGGTTAATAATCTAATCTTATAAAACTCGCGTTGCTGGTTCGAGACATAGCCGAGAGTGAAATGAGTACAGGGTAGAGATAAATCAGTGCTTAACGTTTTCTTTTCCTTACCGCAGAGCAGGAAGTGCTACTCCAAAAACATGACTCGGGTTCAGCTACGCTTGTGAACAAGTTGATTACCAGCAAACGCGTGCCGACTTGACCAGAGAGGCTCTTTCTTAATATCTATTCAAAAATCTCTCACATTTTCCCGATCACATTCTTTCCTCCTTCCTCTCCCTCCTCCTTCTACCCCCACCACCACCGCCACCGCCACCTCACCACATTTAGATCTTTAACATTTTCACTTTCATATTTATCTAAAGAGAAATGAAACAACAAATAATACGAAATATATTTTCTTCTTATTATTATATTTACAATTAAATATTTAATTCAATTATTCAATTTGAGACAAAAATTCTTAATAGTTGAAATGAAATGTTTCATTATTATTTTTATTTTTTATTTATTTCAATTGTACAGTTATAAACAAAAAATAAAAACAAAAACAAAATGAGAAATACTTGTTTATTTTATATATTCACTATTCATTTCAATTATTTAATTTTAATCTCTCGTGACGAGTTAGTTGCACGCATACGCATACGTATCATTCTTTTATACTTTAATTTTCCTATTTAAAAAAATTGAAGTTTATTTCTTTATTTCTTTTTAAAAAAAGGTATGTATATATATATATTATCTTTTTAATATTAATTAAATTATTTAAATTATATTTTTAAAATAATATTTTACTTAGTGTGATAATATTTGTTGAATTCATTTAAATTAATACAATCATCGTTTTAATTCGAATACCCTAAAACACAAATAATACACACATCTCATATATATTTATGTATGTATGCATTATTATACTTCATTTTTGTATTTTCTAGCAAAATATTTAACTGTGATCATATTTCTAGAATTTATTTCAATTATCTCTTATCGTCTTAAGATTCAATTTTAATCTCCTGATACAGGATCCTACAAATACACATACGCAAACATATGTAATATATACATCAATTTTTCCCAATTCCATGCTTCTGTATTTATCTGCAATTTTTATATAATCGTAAAATTTAAATACTTATCGTTATTATCAAAGCATAGAATAATGTTACGACTAACAATAAGAAGAAACACACATCACGTTTCTACATTTTACAAGACTTTCCTAGTTCCTCTCTGGTGAACCACCCTGCGTGATGTTCTTACGTATACAATGTGTACCAATCCGTGCTAATAACGTAGACTAAGGTTTTCTTACAAAAACACACCTACATCAACATTTTCGTGCACTAAGAAAAGATAAAATTAAAATATAAACAATAGACCAAAAAAAAAAAAAATTAAAAAAAAGCAAAAATAACAAAGAAATCATCTGTTTTTAATTCAAAATTACTTTCTCTCTTCCTCTGTTTCAAAAAAAAAAAAAAAAGATAATCTTGTACAGAAACTCACCTAGGAGTATTAAAACTATTCTGTTCCGGAAAGAATCAGAATAAGAGAATAAGAATAAGAAGAAAATGTGAAATAGATAAAGATCAAGAACTTTGAAATTAAATCAAAGATACGAATTAACAACGTAAGAACGAACGAAACAAACTTCACCTCACTTACGAGTTTAACGATTTATAGGAATAAGGAAAGCTCGTAAATCCCCTTTCTACGACGAAAGCTAATGCATAAAGATGCGTTGTGCAAAATCAAATCAACGAAGGCCTTTAACTCTTCTCCTTTCTACAATATACATTCATATACATACACACATTCATATAGAACATATATAAATACGATAGATTTCAATAAACAGTCCATACATACTTACATTATTTCAACCAATACATACATGCATGAATACATACATTATTTCAATCAATACATACATACATGCATACATACACTATATATATATATACATAAAAAAATACATATTACACATACAAAAAAATATATATTATTTCAATAAATATAACATATTATACATACATATATAAAAATATAAATTATTTTAATAAATAAATAAATAAATAAATATATATATATATATATATATATATATAAATAAATAAAAATATATATTATTATAATAAATATATATTGTACCTTTAAATATGCAAATATAAATTATTTAAATAAATATATATACATACATACATACAAGTATACATTACTTCAATAAATATGCACATGCATACATTACTTATTTATTCATTATATATATATATATATGTATATGTATATGTGTGTATATATAAAAAGAAATATGTAGACACGTATGTGTATGTATTAGATTTGAATTTCGCAAAAGTATTAACAAGACGTTAAAGTGTGCGTGATTCGTGTAACAGACGTCTAGAACAGGAGAGTTGAGTTCTATCTCGGCTGGCTGGTCGCCGGTTTCTCCCGCGCTAATTAGCAAAAGTTTGCCGTGCAATAAACGCGTCTAACTTTTACGTAATCCTGACTGGACACTGACTGACTTTTAAAAAACACGTACCAAGAGAGAACACTCCTTTTTTTCTTTCTCCTTCTCCCCCACCCCTCCTCTTCCACTTCCACCTCACCCCCTTTTTTTTTTGCTTTTTCTCTTTTTTAACATTTTGATACGCTTCGTATAGTCTCATACGTGCACACATATATGTATATATGTGTAGTGTTATATATCAAGATTTGGTGATCGTATTCGTGTTGATGCTTGAGAGAACCCACAGCCTCTCTCTTTTTCCTTATTCTTTTTTTTTTTATCTATCTTTTTCTTTGTCTTATTTTTATTCTTATTCTTTCTTCCTGAATCGTCGGTTTATCGCGGCTAAGCCTACTACTACTATTACTACTATTACTATTACTATTTACTACTACTACATTTACTTTCCGGAAAACTTCTTCGTACGTTCACTGACCATAAATATCCGTGGGTTTTGCGATTTCTCGTTTGGTGCTGGACGAACGATGATTCGGAGATTCTTGTTACTTCGAAAAATTTCATCTGATACATATATGTATATACATATATGTGCATGTATGTATGTATTATATATATGAGTGTATACGTGGGCTTGTAATTCGTTCTCTTCTTTTATTTTACAAATACACGTTGTTAATTACTTTATCTTAAGAGATTTATAACGAAATTAATTTTATTGATTTCCCTTTTCTTTTTTTTCTTTTTTTCACGTTTAAATTATTTCGATCATCAGAAAGTGATCTCTCTCGTTTTTAATTAAGAATTTTTATTATTATTATTATTATTATTATTATTATTTATGTTGTCTTAATTAAAGAATTTATTTTGATCTCGTTTTAATTAAGAATATATTTCCTGTATTCGATCACAAGGTTTTTGGTAGTTTGTGATAATTGATTATTATTACGGTTTGTATTTTTTTATTTTTTGTTTTTTTTTTTTTAATTCAATGTACGGTATTTTATTTTATTCTTTTTTTTGTTCAATTTACAAAAAAAAATTTACGTAAAGATTTTTTTAAGTACGATTTATGAAAAAAGTAGATGTATAATAAGTATATATATTTATTTATTTTTGTTTTTATATTTTTTTTTATATTTATTATAAATTATCTAATATTTTTTTAAATATTTATTACATTATAGTTTTGTTTTATCTTTATTTTATAATAAAATATATTTATTTTTGTTTTAATTTTTATAATAAATAAAAATCTCTTGTTAACCCATTATTCGCCACAATACGAAAATGCAAATAAAAAAAAAAATTAAATTAACTGTATAATGATATTCACAGTAGCCAAATAGAAAAATAATTCTTTGAATTTTATATTTCTACAATATAATATATTTTAAAGTAATTTTTAAGCCCTTAAGAAGGGTGAAAAAAAAAGATATGTTAATTAAATATAAAACATTTTTGTGTGTGTTAGAAAACAAACAAAATAATAATGTCACTGATTGCTTAACAAACCTAAATTTATTTTCTACTGTATAAAATGTATTATTTTTTTTTTTTTTTTTAGAAACTTATTATAAATAATGTCAATGATTATTTTAGTCAGAAACAAACAAAATAATAATGTAATTTATTTAATTACTATGTACCTAACAAAACTAAATGTATTTTGCATAAAATGTATTTACGCGTTTCTTTTTTAAGAAAAATATTATAAACAATATCAATGATTATTCTATCTCTTTCTCTTTCTTTCTTTCTGTATGGATACTTCAAATTGCGTCCTCAGAAGCAACGAGAGTATAATTTTCTGTATTCTGACATTAGAAGACTATCTTATCGTCAGGTAAATATCAATTTAGGTGTGACGGTTTCTTACATCTGCCGAGGTCGGTTAATTAGCTGTATACTTTGAACGAGTTTCAATATCGAGATCGAAAAATTCGTAAATTGTTTTAACTTCATTTTTATCTGAAATTTGTCTCGCCTTGAAAAAAAAGAAGAAAATAACAGAACTATAATATAACAAATAGTATTCTACGAGAATACGTAAAATCATTTCAAACAAAAACCTGTTTTTGGCGTGTCACTTTAAAATGATTTCGTGTTTAGATTATCTTATAAAACGATTCTTCAAACTTCATTACACAATCATTCATCCTTTGTCGAGTTTTATTTCGTATTTATGTGTGTGTATGTGTATGTAGACTGAGCTGGTTTGCTATGAGTTCAAAAATTACCGACAAGTATTTTAGCACGTGCCAGAAGTGGCACCCCTTTTAACTTGTTAAACTGCTTATAAAGATCAACTTGTGACAATAGCAATATATACCAATAATAATAAATTTGTCATAAGTGGAGGTTTTTAAAACTGGTCAGAAGAAAATTGAAGGTTGTGATCTTTTGACAATGGTCAGACGATGTTATTTAAAATAACCTGTTTTGATTCAAATCAAATCATTTGACTATTTAATGCTATGTTAAACCCTTTGATGTTGGTATTATTCTTTTTATGAATGATATTAAATCATGTATATTGATTTATTATATTTTACATATTTGGAGATAATTTATTTAATTTATTATTCTTATATGATTGTATAAAATAAAATTATTCTATTCATTTTTTTTTATATTAAAGTTTAATCTAATATTAATTTAAATTTAAATACTATAATAAAAATTAAATAATATGATTGAATAAAAATACAATATAATTAATATATTATAATTTAATATAATAATATAAATATATAAAAATATAACATAATTAATATAATATTTTATTGATTTATTATATGTGTTATATATTTGTAAATAATTTATTTAATTTAACACTCTTATATATATATATATAAAATTTAATTATTCTTTTTATATTTAGGTATAATGTAATATAAATTTAAATTTAAATAATATCACATATGATTAATTAAAAAATTGAAGATATTTTAATTGAAAAAAAAAAATTACTGTCTTGTTTTTTTTATACACAGAAACAAAAAATAAATGAAATTGTTGTCTATAAACTAAAAAACAAAAAAATTACAAATTATTAACAAATGTCGTGAGAGAAAATTTGAGATGTGTGAGGTGTTTGATCATTGATTAAATGATTTTGATGAAAATAAAAGAGAAGTATATTCTTACGTGTGTAAAACACAATTCGAATTGATCTTATACATCGAGAATTCAAAAATACCACACTCGAAGATTAGATTACATTATCGGAGATTCAATTGCGAAAAGCAAGTCGATTGATCTTCACCGACTTTTGATCTTCCAAACAGAAAAATTAAATGTAACACAATGATAGATTATTATTAGATATTAATACTTTTTTTTCTTTTATCTTTGAATACACGATGATCAAAACTATTTTTTAATTTTAAAGAATAATTAACAAACATAAGTATAAACGTATATATACATATACATTCTCAAAAGTATATTTAATATATATAAAATAAATTAGGAAATGAAAAATATTAAAAATTCTTTAAGATTAATGGTATGTATGTAACATAATTTATAAACTATGTATTATTAAAAATATATATTAAATAAATTTAATTTTTGTGTGTGTTTATTAATTTGCGTGTTATTAATTAATATTATTATATATAATAATATTATTTTTTATTTTATTTTTTAATATTGTTATGTTAAATAATATTAATTTAAATATATATTAGATAAATTTAATATGTGTGCTATTAAATAATATTATTATTATATTATAATATATATAATATAATATTATTATAATATAATCTATCATTTGTAATAATTAAATAAAAAGAAATTATTAATACAAAAACTACAATATTATCTATTATTTTTAACTTTAATTAATTATAAATGAAAAAAATATTTATTAAATTGTATTTTATTAAATTAATATTAAATTGTGTATCACACACACAATGGAAAGAAATTTTAAATTAATTTCCATTTTTTTCTTTGCGTAATTATTAACAAAACCAAAGAAAACAAATGGTTTATACAGAGAATGCAACATTTTTATTTATCATTAAACATTTAAAAAAATATTAGAAAATAATTTGATCCATTAAAAAAAAAAAAAAGAAAAAAAACCGAAACAAATCTTCCATTCGTTCCTCTTTATGTTTGATTTTTCTTTCAATTGGTGTTTTATTATTCTATTTGTAAGAAAATCAGAAGCAAATGAAAGGGCCATAAGGACAAAAGAGAAGGGCCATAAGGACAAACCTAAAAAGAATAAAACTAAAACTTTCGAAATAGTGCAACGATGTTCAAGGTAGTTTTTTTTTTATATATGTGGATTCATCTTAGAAACTTGTGCTATTAAACAGGTCTTGCTGGGTCAAACATCCATAAATCCCCCATAAAGCTTGGTCGTTCACAGTGTTGACTACTCCTATTCTATGCTCATGACGTTTACCCTATTTTTCTTTTTATTTCTTTCTTTTCTGTCATCATTTTCTTCTAAGCTTGTTTGGAATAAGGACGAAAACGTCGTTCGACTTTAAAAAGATTTTTTTTTTTTTTTCTTTCAAAATTTATCTATCTACGCTTCTAAGACAACATAAATTGTATTCTTGCAATCATTGCAAGTAAAATAAATTTATTTTATTTTTTTGTTCTTTTTGTAATTCATTTAATGTTATTATTGTTATTTAGAAAAAAAAACAATTATTAATGAGATGAAATAAATAAAAATTAAATCAAATATATAATATAATAAATTAATCTTAAAATTCCTTTGTTGTTTTTATAAAATAAAATTCTTTTTGTTTAAATAAGAATAAATATAATAAAATAAAATATGTATGTAATTCTCTTAAAATTCCTTTTTTTTTTTTAATGAATTAAATTTTTTTTTTTTTTTAATAAAAAATAAATAAAATATATATGTAATTCTTAAAATTCTTTTTTCTTTCTTCTGCACTAAATTTGTGTGTGCAAAATTTTAATCAAATATTAATTATGTGTAAATTTTTTTAAATACACTTTTTTATTAAATATATACGAAATTAGATTACAATTAGGAAATAAATTGTTCTATGTCCTAATAAAAATTATAAATTTTCTATATACTTATTTATAAATAATTTTTTATATATAAATATGTTTAATATGTTTTATAAATTATGATATAAAAATTTGATATGTTTGATGTGTTTACATGGACTTTAAATGTCACTCATAATTTTACGATTTTGTTCATTGTATAAATTTGTTTATTATAATAATTTTATGATGTGTAATTTTCATTCTATACAGTTGTTTATTTTTAAATAACAATGCATATATAAATTGTAATAATTTTCGTTAAACGATTGTAAAAAGAACGTTATACTCAAACCCATAAAATAAATACTAATAAAGATAAATTATACAATAAATATTTTCTAAATAATAGATTAAATTTTTTTTTGTGTATCTTTTAAAACTATAATTATCTTTAATACTTCCATTGCATTTCTTTAAAAATACCCAACTTTAAATTTAAACTAAATATAAATTGAAATGAAATCAACAATCTGATTTTTATAAATGATAAATTTTTAGATGGAAAATATTTAAAAAAAAATCATGAATTTTTAAAAAATATTATTTCTGAAGGGGTAATGAAGAAAAAATGTAATGTGCAATAATTTATCTGTTAGTTGGCTACCGTGAAATGCATTAAGGTATGTAAGGTTAACTGTGGATGGTACGTATGTACAACATGTCTGATAAGACGAAGGTATAGTATAACAGAGATTACAAGACGGACACATGAGAACCGATCCATGATCCGTTGTTTCTCTCTCTCTCTCTCTCCCCTCTCTCTCTCTTTCTCTTTCTCTTCCTCTTTCTCTCTTTCTCTTGCTCTTTCTCGCGTGAGCAATGTAAACCAAAGGTATTTACGTGTTCGAAACTCCTTCACGTAACGAAGCACCATGCGATTAGCTACCGTGTAAAATCTATATCAAA